>JAUOBV010505154.1:0-10026 GCA_032360425.1 Rubia occidens | reverse complement strand
CTTGTTTACTCGAGGACTAGTAAAGGTTAAAGTGTGAGAGATTTGATGAGACGTTAAATGAATGTATTTTTCAAAGAATTTAACATCTCTTTTGCTATATTTTTGTTAAAATATTTCCAGATTTAAGTAGGTTTACATCATAAGGGGATTAGATAACTGTTTTAGGTTTCATATCTAAATCCTTGATTTTGTAAACTATTTTGGGTCTAATGGATTTTTGGTCTTTACGACCATCTAGATTTCTTTTTGTGAGCTTAATTTGTAAATTGCTCGTAAGAACTTGGAGTATTTTAGTGAAGGCCATTCACAATGATGGTAGAAGGTTGAAGGCCATGAGTCAAAACGTTGTAGAAGATAGAAAGGTCGAAGAAGGACCACAAATAAGCGGATGAATGAAAGTTTGAACCAAGTTCTTAGAATGATATGAGAAGAACCAACCTCCAAGGATTGTACCATTGGATTCATCTTTTTGATCGCTATAAAATTGACTATAAGAACTCCCAAATTGGATTACCAGTTCACCCTTAGCTGTGCGTACAAATTGAAGAGGTGGTAGAAGTTGGGCAGAGAGCTTGTCATGGTTAGTGGCCACTGTCAGTGACAAATGTGCACGGTCTGTGGCAAAGGATCCATCAACCCATTTATGTTTCTTTTCTCATTTAATTCCTAGAATATAAATAGCCATTTCTTCCCCATTTGATATTAGCCCGACTTGGGATCTCTCCAAACCCTAGTTTTTCATCATCTTTTCATAGTTTTTGTAATTCTTCCACGAATTCTTGTAGATTTTTTTATGGTTTTTCCTTATCTAGGCTAGATTTTATCTTGATAGCAATTGGTAAGAATTTTTAGCATGATATTGTGAGACTTAGTTTATTGTACTTTGTGCCATTGATTATCAATTACATTTATGCTTTGTTGTGTGACTAATGCATGATTTAAACTAGGGTTATTAACTAGTTAATGATTGTGAGTTGATTACTTGCTAGATATTAGGATGAGCCCGTGATATTTTGTCTCTTTGTTGATGTGATTATTGTTGATTGACGTTAGGTTATAATTGAAATTGCTTAGGTTTAGGATGAATTTGAAAGGGTTTGCCTAATCATCTATGTAGCTCACTAATAACGTCTAACATGAAGGCTGATCCTCATAGTCGTTACGACTATATATACTTGTGCTATCTCTATGTTTCTCGCTTGTGGGACATTGTCGTAGTTGTGTTGGGTCTCCATGTTTATTGCTATTCTTGGGGAAGTCTATGATGCTGATCATCTATAGTGACCCAAGGGGAAAGGTTATTTTGTGGCGCCAATCACTCATTCTAACCATAACCGAGGAGATGTGAGAAATTTCTTCACTCGAAAGGTGTTAACAAGTTCTCCACAATATGTGGTTAAGGCATAAAAATAGGATAATCAGTTGATGATCAAGGGATAACTATAAATGTAAACCAATTGCGCCCAACACTCATTTTCATATTAGATCTTTCGTACTTTTTGTGTTTCGTAGTTACATCATTTGTTCTAATTTTTTGTTAATATTGTTTAAAGTAGTCGTAGTGTTTTCCAAACTCAAAACCCCTCACTTTCTTAACACACACTTAGAGTGACATCTTTGTGTGCTTTTAGCTGCTTTTAATACTTGACTAAATCCCTTTTCTCCGTGGACGACCCGACTTACTACTAATTACTCTCTAGTAGTTAGCCGCATTAGGGCTTTATAAATTCTACCTTTGAGAGGCACAACGAGGGTCTCCCAAATTTTGACTTTTGGCCTCAAATGAGATCGGCTATGTATGGCATTGTAAAATCGTATCTTCTGGCCATGGGTATTGTTCGAACTCTTACTCATTTTTTACGGTTGACTATTTGTTGGCTTAATTGGAAAACCCTATGTAAATGTTGCAGCTAATATCTCGTGCCATTAAATGTAATTGGCTATGACTAGAATTCAAAAATCTTAACCATCGAAATGGGAATTGTGTAATAATGTTGAATATCCCTAGGATTATAATGAAACTCGTATTTAATTTTTATGGCTAGTATCTCTTTTAGCCTCGAATGAGATGGCTATGTTTCACATTGAACAATTTGAACCGCTTCTCGATTGGTAATGTTTGAACACTTTCATTGGGTTGACTATTGCTGGCTTAAACAGAAAACCCTACATAGTTGGTAGAACTGACATCGGCTATTACTGGCCTTCATTAATTTTAACTGTCGAAAGGATAATGTTTGTACCTTGAAAATGTATTAAGGTTCACTATGATATGACTTATTATGGAAACCCAGCATAACCAATAGAACGTACATTTTTTCTACAAAATAGATTAAGAAAAACCTATCAAAACACTTGAATGCGACGTCGCGTTAGATGTCTCGCTTATCGAGGATTAACCAAAATGTTGGCGACATCATATATTCATTTGCAATGGGCCGTTTTGTCAATACACAGGCCCATTATATCCCATTGAACCCATGTTATTACCATGATCATGAAATACATCTTATAACCTGACAATGGGTCGACACGTGTGCGATGTCGGACATTCATATGATATGGGCCTGTTGGGCCAATTTTGACCCATAAATAAACTAAAAAACTTAAAACCGACATGTCGCATGTGCAATGCGATGTCGCATCTTTGGTGGGAGAATAATTTATGCGCCATATTTAGGGGAAAAAAACCAAAATCATTTGAAAAGGCATTAATTGGCAAAAATGCTCCCCCACCCTACAGTGGCCCAATTTTCTTCATCACCATTTCCTTTCTTATCTAACAAATAAACAAACAAAAACACCCAAATCGTCCACCACCATATAAACCAAATGGAGAAACAAAGGGAAAAAGGAAGATGTTCCCATGGAAGGGGATTCCAAGAATCAAAATTGTGGTAAAGTTCCATTTTTTAACTTGAATTGATGATGTTGTTAATGGTACCCCCGCTGGGATTGATTATTGAATGAATGTTGATTATAGCTATGTGATAGATATTTCATCTATTTCCTTTTAGATTTTGAACTATAAATATATGGTTGTATGGTTGCATAAAGTGTTTTGTGTGTACCACATGTGGATGCTTGCTAATGGTGGTTATTTGATATGGAGAGCTTTCATTTCCATCATTTTCTTGATGTGAAGATGAACTTCATGCATATGTATTTTGTAGTTTCAACCAAATGCATTATGACATGTTTATTGTGGTGTGGGATCTCATATTATATTCGTATTCTAAAAATTTCCTCATATGTTAAAAGCATTTGTGTGGATGTAATGTCCATCAAGAAGGTTGACCTTTATATATTATATTACCTTCATCATTGGAGAATGTTTTTAATCAACTTTATTTGTAAGTGTTGTTGTGGTGAACAACGATAAGAGGAAAAAGCCCGAAGAAGGGAGAGATACCAATCGACCAAAATGACAAGGCACAATTAGCAAAGCATGAGTGGAGGATAATGAAAGATCAATGTAGCCTATCAGTAAAGACGAAGAAATGAAAATATCCCCGTAATGGAGATTCCAGATACGCAATCCCTAGAATCGGAGATTCTTAAGGGTGGAAATCCATATTATGGGCCAAAAATATCATCATGGATAACCTAGCATGGATATGGGTGAATGGCAATAACAATATTATACATGACCAATGGATTCCCAATACACAGAATCCAATAGCTCAAAGCTCAGTTGTTGAATTATCAATGAACCTCGCAGTTACACACCCGATAGATCAGAATAAATCTTGCAGAACATTATTAATTCGAGTTATTTTCACCCATCGGTTAGTGCTTCATTTACTGTCAATACACTTAAACCTCCCATCAGAAGGAAAAGATCAAGCCCTATGGAACTCAAACAAGGATGGATGCTACATAATCAAGAAGGGATATCTCGTTACTTGAAGAATTTCCAACCTGCCACACTCAATTCCATGGATACACCAAATTGGAGGAAAATGTGGTGTAAGATCTTGAACCTGATACCACAATAGGACATTCTAGTTTTCCTATAAAGAACAATTAACAATGATCTTTTGATGGGGTTAAACCGGAAAAGGAGAAACCTAACTCCAAACAGCATATATGCAAGATTTGAACAAGAGGAGGAGAGTAACTCCTACATTTTCCTACAATGTGCAGTTTCTCAAAGGATCTAGAGATAATCATCACTTGGTTTTAATTTCAACCAAGGGAAAAGAATAGATTTCGTGAATTGGTTCTTTGAGTGGTTGCAAAATGCTCCAGGAATAAACAAGATTCAGTTGTGAATCATCTTCATGTGGGAGATAAGGAAAAACCAAAGTAAGAAAATGATTCAAGATGAGAACTTAGATCCAATTCAAAGTTGGGAAAAGGTCATAGAATCGTTTATCATAAATGTATAGATCGGGAAGGGAAGACATGCATCCATACTAGGAATCGATACATGTAGATGAAGAAAAAATACATGAATTTCAACACTCCTAACAACAATTGAAGTATGATGAGATATACATTGATGGCTCCTTCAACAGCTCAAAGTCTATTGGTGCAGGTGCATGGATTATCTCCATAGGTAACCATCAACAACCACCTGCAGGGATCATATTTATTTATATCTACCTCATTGCTCTAGGCAGAAGCACAAACATGCTGGAGAGCACTCAAAGTCGCAGCAAGAATAGACAAAATAAAATTATAATCTACACAGACTCTGTCATCCTGGAAAAATCAATCTCCAAACTTGAATTTGCGTCTCGGGAAATCAAGAGTTTCGTCCTTCAAATCAGAAATTTACTCATGTGAAATTTAAATTTTCTAAGTTGAATAAAATATTAAGGCTTAGGCTAGATAACAAGCATAACAAAACTCTATTTAATATTATTGTGTTATTTTTTAAAATATAAAAGGCATAATAGGGTTAGGCTATAAATCCTCTAATTTAATATTATTAGGTTGTTATCCATTTCCTTTTTTGTATTTAATTATGTTTAACACTCTTTCAAAGTAGATCTACCTCTAGCCCTCTTTCTCTCAAACTTACAATAGATTCAGCCATATGTGAAGAAAAACATGTTTACTTATTTTGAAAAATTCTTCCCAGCAGCAGATACCCCTAGTCACAGTCGGAAAACATGGTCGATTTTAGATCTACAGTGTGGCGATGAAATAAAAAATACATAAACATAAATCAGGGAACTTTTAATTTTTTAGATCAACGGTTTCCTCAAATTAATTTCTTGGAGTTAAAAGATATATAATTTTGTTGTTTGGATGAAATTTTCTAGGATTGTTCATATGTCGGTCCAAATCAGTAAAATTAATTGGATAACATTATAGTGTAAGAATTAAAACTGAAATTTAATATTACCGGACCAATCATTGGTATAAACATTATTACGATTTGGGTTTGTGTCCAATCAAGTCCAAATCAACAATGGAGATTTGTGTTCTTGTCTGAAGTGATCGTTTAAATAATAGGCGGAAAAATATGTGCAACGTGGTATCGCATTTTTGCAAAATTGTTATTATCATTTAGAAGAAGTTCAGGTGTTTCAGTATCTACAGAATTATTTATAAATATAAAGACATCTAGGCACGTATTTTTTTATAAAAAATAATTAATGTTACAAACTTTTCTGCTTCATCATGTTTTCACATTCTACATAAAAAAGCACATATGTGGCATACACTTGGAACATTGAATGTGACCATTTTAAAAAATAAATATATTACTTGTTTTTAATAATAAGAATTTTAGTATAATCATGAAAATTTGACATGCAATTAATCTATCCTATTTTAACATATTGATAGAAGGAAAAAATCATAATGAAATAGTAAAATGGATAACAATAAATGGGAGACCTTCATATAGAGATCCTATTAGTTTTTTTTAAAAAATTATTCGAATTGCAACTACACCAAATAAAACATACTAGTATATCTAAACATTAAACTCACCTTAATTTGTTGAACTTAGGGATACTTAGAAGGATGAAGATTGTTGAGGGTAGATGAAGAGTGGGTAAGTAATAACCATGAAATAAACCTTATATGAGGAGGACTTTGAAGAAAATATTAGGTCAGAGGTGATGTAAGCAAATGTGACCAATTACATGCAAGGTGACACGTGTAATATTCGGCTGGAATTTATTCTCGGGGTATTTCGATTCTGGCATTCTCACCACCGCTCGCACTGGCCCACTTAAATGGTACTCCATCATCGGGCTCTCATGCTTAACTCACATTTTGACCACCATGTTGACCCAGTTTGTATGGATGAAAGATATCGTGTACCAGAAAAACAATATGCCCCCACTGTTGAATGGCCCTACAAGTGGGTCCTCAAGGTTGCAGTGGTTTTGTTAGACCAAAAATCGAAGGCCTGGAACTGACATGGCAAGAAAGAGTAGTGGGAACACCTTCTAAACCTTGTGTCCCTACTGCTACTTCATGTATGAGAACCAGTGCATGTATGAGGGGGGTGTGCGCTCCAAAGCCAGATTGGGAAATGCTAGGGGACCTTCACTGCAGCACCCGTCACCACCATGAGTAATGTGATTATTTTTTTTAATGTGACAAACTTTTCTGCTTCATCAAGCAATCTCATTCTACGTAATGAAATCATAAATGCGCCACACACTTGGCATGTTGAATGTGACCATTTAAAAAAATATATTACATGTTTTTGACAATAAGGGTTTTATTATAATCATGAAGCTTTGACACACAATAAATCTATCCTATTTTTGAATATTGATATCCCGCCCCCACCAATATTTTCTTATTAGAAAATTTTAAGAATATGGAAGGAAGATCAATTGATTGGAAATCTTGGAAGAAAGTGACAAAATCAAAAGAAGAATGCTCCCTTGTATTAGTATCAACATAAAGAATGAACAAGGCGTAATTAGTGAAACATGAGCGGAAGATAATGAAAGATCAAAGTAGCCTGCTAGTAAAGACGTAGAAAAAATATCTCCGTAATAGAGATTCCAGATACGCAATCCCTTGAAGCAGAGATTCTCAGGGGTGGAAATCCAGTTTATGGGCCAGAAACATCATCACGAATAACCTGGCATGGAGAGGGGTTAATGGAAAAAAAAAAATAGTATACATGACCAATGGATTCCCATTGAACAGAATCCATTATCTCAAAGCTAAGTGGTTGGATTAGCAATGAACCTCACAATTGCACACCTGATAGATCATAATAATCTTGCAGAGTGCTGTTAATTATAGATATCTTCCCCCGCCGATTTCTGCCTCATATATTGTCTATACACTTAAAGCATTCATCGTAAGGAAAAGATCAAGCCCTATGGAACTCAAACAAGGATGAACGCTAGATTATCACGAAGGGATATCTTGTTGCATGAAGGATTTTCAACCCGTCACACTCAATTCATTGGATACACCTTATAGGAGGAAAATGTGGTGTGAGATCTTGAACCTGATACTACAATAGGACATTCTAGTTTTCCTATAAAAAATAATCAACAATGATCTTCTGACGATGTTAAATGGGAGAAGGAGAACCTAACTTCAAATAGCATATGTGCAAGATGTGACCAAGAGGAAGAGAGTAGCTCACATCTTTTCCTACAATGTGCAGTTTCTTAAAGGATCTAGAAATAATCATCACTTGGTTTTAATTTCAACCAAGAATTTTGCGAATTGGTTCTTTGAGTGGTTGCAAAATGCTCTAGGAATAGACGGAATTCAGTTGTGAATCTTCTTCATATGGGACATAAAGAAAAGACAAACTAAGAAAATGATTCAAGATGAGAACTTAGATCCAATTCAAAGTTGGGAAGAGGCTAGAGACTCGTTTATCATAAATATATAAATCAGGAAAGGAAGATATGCATCCAGGCCAGGAATTGATACATGTAGAGGAAGAATAAACGCCAGAATTTCAGCACTCCTAACAACAATAGGAGTATGAGGAGATACACTTTGATTGCTGCTTCAACAACCCAAAGTCTATCGGTGTAGGTGCATGGATTATCTCCATAGGCAATCATCAAAAATCACCTGTAGAGATTATATTTCTTCATGTCTACCACACTTCTCCGGGCAGAAGCACAAACGTGCTAAAGAGCAATCAAAGTCGCAACAAGAACAAATAAAACTCAAGTTATAATATACACAGACTCTGCCATACTGGAAAAATCAATCTCAAAACCTGAATTTGTGCCTTGGGAAATCAAGAGTCTCGTCCTTGAAATTGGAAATTTCCTCATGTAAAATTCAAATTTTCTAAGTTGAAGAAAATATCAAGGCTTAGGCTAGGTAACAAGCATAACTGAGCTCTATTTTAATATTATTATGTTAATATAACAAGCAGCTTAGGCTACATAATATAGGTTAGGCTAGATAACAAGCATGTCAAGGCTTAGGCTAGAAATCCGCTATTTATATATTTTTATGTTGTTACCCGTTTCCTTTTTTGTATTTAGTTATGTTTAACACTATTCCAAAGTAGATCTAGCTCTCGCCCCCTTTCTCTAAAACTTGCGATACATTCGGTTATCGATGAAGAAATAAATCCCCCCCGTGGCGGAAACCACTAGTTACAGGCAGAAAACGTGGTCTGTTCTAGATCAATAGCATGGTGATGAAATTAAAAATACATAAACAAATCAACGATGGAGAACTTTTGATTTTTTTGGTTAATGGTTTCCTCTTAAAAATTTCCTAAAGTTAATAGATCCAAAATTTTGTTGTTTGGATGATCTTTACTAGGGTTTTTCATATGTCAGTCCGATCATTGGTATAATTTAAGGATTGGATCACATAATAATTTAAGGATTAAAAGAGAAATTTAACATTATTGGCCCGATCATCGGTATAAACATTATTACAATTTGGGATTGAGTCCAATCAAGTCCAAATAAATAATGGAGATTTGTGTCCTTGTCTGAAGTGATCACATATATTAAATGGAGGAAATACGTGTGGCGTTGTTTCACGTTTTGTACAATAGTTATTATCGTTTAGAAGAAATAAGGGGTTTCAGTATCTAGGGAATTAGTTATAAACACTTAGAAATTTAGGTAATTTATATATATATAATAATTTGATGTTACAAACATTTCCACTTCATCAAACTGTCACATTCTACATAAAAAACCATAGATATGGCACATACTTGGCACGTTGAATGTTACCATTTAAAAAACATTAAATATATTTCCGGTTTCTAAAAAAGAGGATTTAGTACTATCATGAAGATTTGACACACAATTACTCTATCCTAATTGAGCATATTGATTATCCCCCCACCCCGACGAACATTTTCAAATCAAAAGACAACGAAGAATATTTATGGAAGGAAAAATCAGAACAAAATAGTAAAATAGATAACAATAAAAGGAAGACCTTCATATAGAAATAATATTAGTTTTGCTTTTCAAAATTTAGTTGAATACTCCCTCCGCCCCAGAATAAATGACACCCTTTTTGGTCAACTTACTTAGACCATGTTTGACCACAAATTTCAATTAGTATATAGACTATAATATCATCATGTGAGATATTGTTCGACTCCTATGTTTACGTAGTTTCTAAATATCAAATTTTAATATACCATTAATAGCCGTAATTAAAGTTATTGATGGTCAAACATGTTCTGAGAAAATTGACAAAAAATGGGCCAAAATTGACGAGACGGAGTAAAGAATTAAATTAGTAATATATATTATAATATTAGTATGTTATTTTTAGACAATCTGGATTTAATTTAGTTAAAATGACTTTAATATCTCCGATTAACAACACCATCTAGAAAAAAACCAATTTCTATTATATGGTCGGAAAAAACATGAGTAGAGTATATGAATATCATTATGAACATATAATACGGAGTACTTGCAATCATTTGACCGAGTCTTTATGTGTGTATAGTAGAGTGTATGAATATCATTATGAACATATAATACTTGCAATCATTTGACTGAGGCCCTGTCCAGTTGAGCTGAATCGGGTATGAGATGAGATGAGCTGAATTTATTAAGGTTGAGAAGAGCTGAGAAG
>JAUOBV010505047.1:0-10026 GCA_032360425.1 Rubia occidens | reverse complement strand
CGAGGTAATCTGCTGCAACTTCTTCTAAGCTCCTTGAATCGTTTTTTTGGACAAGGCCCTGGCCATCCATAACCAAATCAACCTCTTGACAGAAATCTCTCTGTCTTCTGGGAAAGAAGCGAATGAGAGAAAGCATGGCTTTAGATGCTCCGGCAAATGCTTATAACTGAGCTCTATTGTTCTCTCGCATTGATCTGTGCTGGATATGATTCCCGAGGTTAAACTTCCCAGAACTTCTTCCCAAACATCTTGCTTTGCAGTCGCTAAAAGCCCCGCAACAATGGTGATAATGAGAGGTAACCCATGACAATTTTCAGCAATTTTCACTGCAATGCCATACAATGATTGAGGCCAACCTTTGCCAGGGGATGCCTTCTTCTGCAGTAACTCCAAACTCTCGCTGATTGTCAGTTGACGGAGAAAATGAGGATTATCATCAAGTTTTGCAACATCAACAATTCGACTTGTTAGGAGAATTCTTCCAGAAGAATCACTAGGGAATGATAGTTTTAAGCGTTCAAATGCTTTAATATCCCACACATCATCAATGTAGATGAGATACCTACGTCGTAACAAAGAGCGCCGAAGCTCCTGAGCCAAATCATCTTCAGACATTTTTGAATAATCACCGGAGGACTCATCTGATTTCAAAACTGGAATCTGATTTAAAAGTTCAAGTAAGACTTTCCTTTTGTTGAACTCCTGCGAGATAGAACACCACGCACGAACACGAAAATGCTGCTGAACTGAAGGTTCATTGTAAACTTTTGTTGCTAGAGTTGTTTTTCCCAATCCAGGCATGCCCACAATGGCCACAACCTGCAACTTCTTTGATCCCCTTGTAAGTCGGTCGATAATTGAAATTCTTTCATCTTCAAAACCCACGAATTCATCAGTTGATGGGATGCTGCTTTGTGATGTCCCATGATCAGTATTCGTCGAGGTGACTTCCTGTGGGACTTCAGGTTCTTCTCTCCTATCATCAATGATCTTCGAGGAATCAGTCTTGATGATCTCCATGTCTTCTGTGATGGACTGCAGTGACATTAAATCAGAATCCGGAATATCTCCAAGCACCAGTTGGTCAATGAGAAGCTCTATCTTGTAGGCCACCTCCACTGCAAAATTCCAAACCGCTTCATGAAGGTCCTTCAACTTCACCATTTTCTCCATAAAAGATCTTAAGAAGATAATATGTTCTCGAACTCTGCATGCACAGCTCGGTGTAGCTGAATCAACATTGGAACTTTTGACTTCCATCAAATAGTTTAAAAGGATATCAAGAAAGGCCAATGCAGTAGTCTTTGGAAAGTTGAATTTTGCTGTGCTCACTACTTGCTCCTCCACCTCTTTCCGAATTACCTTAATCATTCCCAGAAATTCTTCAATTTCATGATTAATGGAATGAGGATTTTGATAAACAGAAAATATAATGACCCCAACATCAAAGATTGCAGCTCTAGTGATTGCCCCAACTTCACCATCAAACTTATTTGAGTGCTTCTTAATAAGGACTCTCAAGTATCTAAATCCCTCATACAGTTCTTGCAACTTATCTTTCAAAGCTGCAACCGGACCCGTATGAAATTGTAGCACCCCCCAAAGCATAGATAGTAGAAGATCACTGGATTCCTTGATGTCAAGATTCACAACATATGACTCTCTTGAACATTTCATGCTTTCTAAGACTTGAGTGTAACTCTCATGCAAGTGAGGATTATCAAGAGGATTGATCCTAAGTAGCAATGCAGAAACTGTAGACCTGATTCTATCATAAGAAGTCTCAGATGAATTAGAGCTATATCGAGCACAAAGATCATCTAGATCTCCGTACACATTACCATGGTAATGATTTTTTCTCAAACGGTGTTCAGATTCAGAGAAAATTTTGGTATTATAGTGCCCATCTGAAAATATGTGAACTGTGAAATGTGCTGCACTGAATGCCAGACCTTCCATATACGTCAAAAAATCTAGAAACTCTTTTATCTGTTCAGTACCAAGAAAAGTGGCAAAATGCAGGAAATTTCTCCAGAATGTGATGTTTACTTTCAAGGCTTCTAGCGGTGCTACAACAGCTCCAGCATAAGCTATGTGGAGGCTTAGAAAATCCTCTAGATTCTGTATAATTGAACTGAATATCTCCTCAACTTGATTGGCCACTGGAGAACTTGAGGCTTGTGGCAAGTAGTCTGACAAACGGGTGTAGCATCTGTCTATTTCTTCCTCAAGAGATTCAATGTCGAGTAGACCATCTAAATATTCATTATCTCCAATTCTTTGTAGTAAATCCTCAATCCGTTCAAGGAGAGATTCAAGTTGACTTGCCTCTGAATTATCGTCCCAGCTTTGAGTCTCTTGAAGATCAGATTCCAGACCTTCTTCCGTACTAGAGTCGGTATCACTGCTGGCTTTAGTCTCCAAAACATCAAAAACTAGACCTTCTTCCACACTGGAGTCGCTATCACTGTTGTCTTCAGTTGAATCCATCTTCTTTAAACAGAGAAGAAATGTTCTTAGTCCCCTCAGCTTGTGCATCAGTACCCTAAGAAATATTTTATCTTCATATTCCGAATAACAATCCCGCAGATTTTCTAGGTTATCCATGACATCAGGAATAGAAGCAATGATTTTTGTGGCCATCAGATAGAGACGTGAGCATTCAGCTTCAGACCGGGAGCTCTATTAGATCCAAATTGCGGCTGAGGAGCTGAGTGAAACAAGAAATTATTACAACAAAATCCAAACTTAGAACAAAACAAAACCCCTTTAGACTCCATTCACAGAATAAATGTGAAATATTATTATCTGTCACATGTTCAAAGTCCCAATCAAAATTTATTATTTGTCGATTTTGGCCGGATTGAATCCAATTATTATCATATTCACTAACGGAGAAAGGCCAATTGAAGATGGTTATATCGAACTACAGAAGGCACGTGTGCCTTCTCTGGCACCGCCTCTGATCGAAATCGATCAAAAGCGGTTTTGTTTGGGTTTGAATTAGATTTTGAGTTCGGAAGCTATTTCTAATGTTCTAAAAACAACTGCTGAAAACCTAACAAGCAAAAAAAACATATATGGGAAAAAACATCTACATCGGGGATTAAAAAAACCCGATATATAACCAAAAACCATCAAACAAAAAAACAAATGGAATACATCAAACAAATCTAGAGCTCAACAATGAGACAGTTGTGTCGCAGTAAGGGAGCGGCTCTGGGTTACCAGGGGGGAGGAAGGAGCGGCGTGGTGGCGGAGGGCTCAATGATAGCGGCGGGCTCAGTGGCAGAAAATGTTGGAGGTGCCGATTGGAGGGAGGAGGGATGGAGGGTGTACATCAGAGAAAAGAGTAGGGAGAAAACTAATGGAGAGGGAGTTTATTATTCTGAAATTTAACTAATAGATGAAAACCTAAATGGGTTGTTTATATATTGGGTCATTAAAGGGAGATCTACAATATAACCGCCTTTAATCGATTTACATGAAAGACAAAACCACCTTTACAATGAAAGGATGACCTAGGAGGGTAGTTCCGACTTCGAAACTTAATTCGGGTTCCCAGTAAAAGTGATTTCTCAAGAACAGCCTTTGATTGTTGCCTTTAACAGAGGGTTTCCTACTAGTGATTGAAACAAATCATTTCTACTTATTTGTTTAAATTGGGTTGGATCGTATTGAGTCTGTTTTGGGTTTTAGTCAGCCAGTGTTAGCTACTTAGTAAAAAAATTGGGATTCCTCTCTGCCCACAGTTCCTAAAATAAATAACCCTTTAAAGCAGCCATGGGCAGCTGCACCAAGTCCCTTACACCACCGCTTAGGGACCAATAAGTATCAGTTGAAATGATTGGTACTCCATACTTAAAGGGTAAACTATCGAAACCTCACTACCCAATTCTGTATTCATTTTAAATAGACTTAAAACAACCTCGTAAACTTGACTAGCACCAGTTTTAGTGACAACAACCGGTGCTTGCTAGTTCATTTTAGTGAAAATGGAACAGTTCCCACATTCCATTCCTCATTCTTAATTCAAACACTAATCGTTTCAAATTTATACCTACGAATAATCTGCAATCCAGTCTCCCCGTGTCATACAAACAAGGTAACAAAGGTAATGTCTTTCAAGAACCCATGTCTTTGTTAAGGAAGTTGGATTTCACTATCCCTACAATTGAATTGGGTTATTATATTGTATTCTATTATTCGTGTGTTGCTTGTCAAAAACACTGTGATTCATTTATACATAGACAACTACTTGTTAGTTATATGAAATGCTATGGATTGCATTCTTCATGATTGGTTTTTATTAGTTATGTTACTTTTTTTATTGCATGTTATGCGTTTGATAAAATGCTTACATGGGATTTTAGGACACAGCAACAAAAACCCTCCTTGAAGAGGCCACGAAAGAAATCCTCATCTGCACCGGGTAGTGGATCCGATAAAAAAATATTTAGACGAGACCTTTTTATCCAAGAAAGCGAGACTTGTCGCATAGACATGCAAAATGTGAAGGTCTTATTCGGAAAGAGGAATACAAGAACATTCCCCCATTCGATGAAAATATCCAGAGACTAGGGTGGGAAAAGTTTTTCTATACACCACTAGCGTTCAACAAATCTATGGCATGTGAGTTTTTCCCTAATTTGAGGTGTCGGTCAAAGAAGGATCGTGTGCTTTGTAGAGGGAAATATGTGTCACTCACGCAAGAATATATAAATGATTTGTACGGACTACCACATGTTCCTAAAGAGGAGGATGGATATCTAGCGATATTCATAAGTGTTCACGATTACTCAAATGACATAGGGAAAGAAATTGTGTGGATTGTAACTCGTGAGGTAACCAATGTGGACCCATTAGTTACACCGGATGGTCAAAAATTCCAAAATTAGCACTAACCACTGAAATTAATAGGTGGTATCACTTTGTAGTATCTCGTATTTACCCCCCACAGCCTACACAGAAGTTCATAGAAATGGGATGGTTGACCTTTATGCTATTAATAAGAAACTTAGTTAGAATGTTGGGTCTGCAATCCTTGTCGTACTAAAATGGGAATTAGACAAATTCGGGTGTCATGGTTTCAGCAGCCAAATATCATCATTGTTTTTAAAGGGATGTGTTCCACATTACCCCTATGACACCTACGATCAGCCAATGGGTTATATTTATGTAGAATCATTCTGCAAGCAAAGGTCCCGAACAGAGGTTCACCATGGAGACTAGGGTTGCAACACTGGAGGTAGGTCATTAAGAATTTGCAAACAAAATCTTTTTTCCATAGAACTGGTGTGATCACATGGGAAAGGTGTCCAACCATCAAATTTTGAAAGCCATAAATGTTATTGGGCCATTCCTAGTCAACAACGACCTGAGGCTAGAGGATGGTGCTAACGTGGGTCCTAGTTCACGGGATACCAAAGCTAGTAAATAATTGTTGATAGAGGAACCCATTGCGCATTATTATTCATGAATTTAAGTCTAACTAGTGAACTTATGTATTATTCGAGAAATTTTGTATTATTCATGCTCTTAGACATTATTAATATTGCGTAATAATATTCGAGAACTTGTGTTTTTTAGGAACCAAGTTTATTATCATTTCATTCTATGAAAAAACAAGAATAATTTATCGACACTTGACTCTCCATGGCTAGAATCTCTGCTCAAATTTTTGGCCATTGATCAGACTTCATTTAAAATGAATGAAATTAACCATTTGTGAATCCCGCTTCGTGCCTCCATGTGCATACTTATTATATTGAATTACAAAAACCACAAAAAAATTAAGGGACGAAGGTTTGATGTGTATGGTCCATTTACAAAAGTTTTGGGACATAGTGTAATTCCCAAAAAAAATTAGGCAAACACTCACTATTCAGTTTTGAGGCCCTTCTTTTGACCTGTTCTGAGCCAAATTGGAAAGCCATGGTTTTGTCAGGGTGAATTAAATATGTGTATTCAGAATTTCTTGTTCCGACATCTCCCACATTCTTAGAGAGATTTGAGTACAAAAAGTAAAAAGTTCATCCATGACTAGAGATGACAATGAGGCGGGTTTTATTGGAGGTCTTTCCCGTATCCGCCCCAATCGGGCATGTATAGAGGTAATTTTGGTGGGAGTGGGGCGAGTAGTGGGTCAGTGGGTCATTGTGGATATTCGTTCATGCCCACTTCATTCCCACCCCGACCCACTAGACCTGCTATGTACATGCTAATTTAATACATAATAAACTATTATTTATCCATAATGCACATATCTTACTTGTACTATTTTCATGTACATAATTATTAATATTATAAGTATTATTGTTTTAAAGTAAAATTTTAGATATTTTGGAGATACGGATGGGGTGAGTAAAATGAATTTGAATTGGATATGGAGACCCAAGTGGGTGATGAGACGAGGTTGATTTTAGATAATACCCAATCGGATGGGGATGAATTCTAATATTATACCCACCGTGGGTGATGGGGCGGGTATAGGTATAAAAATTTCAGGTGGGCGAGGGTATGGACCATAATCTACATGCGCCCCGCCCCATTGCCACCCCTACCCGTTACTCCAAATTCGTTTATGATCAAACCAGACGTGACTAACGACATCCCTGGTGGAACTCACAAGACTGAAGCGTAAAAAGCAGTGGGTTTTGTCTTACAAACACTTCTACAAGTGATTTCGAGTAACCTTTGTTACTTCAAAATCATCATCTATGATTTACTCTAGGTCACATACTAGCGTTTTCCAAAAATGATGGATGGAATTAGTTCTCAATTAATTTAATTAAAAACAAAGAATATAGAAAATTTGCGCGATTCTACGTGGTGAAAATTATCATTTTCTAAACGCCCATGAAAATGGCCTAAATGAAATATCAATAAAAAATGATCATGCATTACTTCTTTGCACATTCCGCCTTGACCGAACATATCATCTTGCAATCTTACAAGTTTCCTTCCATCTGTTTGGCCACACAGTAAGTCAAAAATAGTTTAGCCAAACACTCACTGTTTAGTTTCGAGGCTCTTCCGTTGACCTGTTCTAGAAAAAAATTGGCAAGTCATGGTCGTGTCGGCGGTAATTGAATGAGTATCCCCAATCCGTGTTTTGACATCTCCTAAATTCTTAGAGGAACCTAAGTGTAAAAAGTAAAAAAAAAGTTCACCTGTAACTCCAAATTCGATTCCAATCGAACATGATGGAACTAATGACATCCCTGATGGAACTTACAATGCCAGAGCTTAAGAAGAAGCGGGTTTGATCACACAAACACTTCCACAAGTGATTTTGATTAACCTTTGTTATTTCGACGAAGTAATCATCTACAATCCACTCTAAACCAAATACTAGCGCTTTAGTTCTCATTTCATTCCCAAAAAACCACGTGGTAGAAATTACCGTTTCCTAAGTGCCAGTGAAAAGGACCTTAATGGAATATCAATAAAAAATGATCGTACAATACTTCCATGTGTGTCGCCTTGACCATAAACATCATCTTGCCATATACAAGGTTACTTCTGTATAAGTCCAAAGGTTTGAAGCGTAGAGTTCATTTTAAAACTTTTGGGGCCACACTCTAATTCTTAAAAAATTTAGACAAACACTCACATTTAAGTTTTGTGGCCTTTAAATTGACCAGTTTTGGGCCAAATCGGCAAGTCAAAGTTGTGTCAGTAGGAATTAAATATGTGTATCTCCAAATTCGTGTTCCGACATCTCCTACATTCTTAGAGGGATTCAAGTGCAAAAAGTGAAATTCATAAAGGTTAAAATGTGTGAATACTCATTAACACCGGTTCAAATATTCCACACATCCAACGCAAAGGAAAATAAAATCGCCAAACTAAAATCTTGATTTTTTTTGAATTTTCAAACCAAATTCAAATTTCAAAGCAGCCACATAAGGCTGCTTGCAAATCACTTGACATTGGTTCAGATTTATTAGGGCACCGGTTGTCTGAGCCGGTGCTCTATACTTAAGCAAAATTTATTAGTTTCTCTCTGCATTCATCACATTATCGCACCAGTAAAGTTCACATAGGCACCAATTGTGTGGACCGGTGCTCGATACTTAGCCAAAAAAATTACATTCGCTCTCTATCAATTTTTTAAATAGAAAATATTACTTAAAGCAGTCGCTTACTTAAAGCAGTCGCTTCAGGCTGCTTTCTTCTCCATAGGCACCAGATATGTTCTCATATGCATCATTTGTGTGAACCGGTGCTCGGTACTTAGCCAAAAATCTTACATTTTCTCTCTATCCATTCTTATAAAAAAAATATCTGAATTAAACAATCGTTTGAGGCTGTTTTCTTATGCATAGGCACCACTTTAGGCTAAAGCTCTAGGTGCTGATACGAGAGTATATATTAAAATTTATAACCACCATAAACACTTCATTTTCTCCAGCTCAACCCATGGTCTCTTTCACCTCAACTACTCTATAAGATTACCTCAATTCAACTCCATAACCGCCGTGAACTGTTCCTCTCCCACCTTCCTTTATAACAATCACAATCCCGCCTATTTTCAACACCTACGATATTCACAAAAACCCCCCATTCTAAGCTAATACTAAGGGTACAGTCAAGCAACCATCAAAAGTCTGAATATTTGGTTCGGGATCAAAGGTACGCCCGAGAAAGTAAGGTATCTTCTGTTTTCCAACACCAATTCTATACGAATACATTGCTAATAGCACGCGTACCACATGCTCGATGAAATATCCCTCGCAATGAAATTCTGTCTATCGTGGTTCATTTTCATTTTTGGTACAAAACGATAGTCCTCATTGTTGAATTTGGTGTTAAGTCATAGATTGGGTTACAATGGATTGAGCATGAGAGTGTTGTCTTACGTTTTATATAATGACTAGCATAAATAGGATGAGTGTTGTTTTATAGTTTTAATTGATTCCTTGGATATATTCTGGTTACATAGGATTTGTTATTGTATGTACTAATTCCATTTGGGCCCATAGTGTTTGTTGGTTGGTTGTTCATGGTCTAGGATCATCATTTGAAGGGCTGGTTTTCAAGGGTGTCTTGCTTACGCATCATGTTTTGTATGCTAAGTAGTTGAATGAGGATTGGTATTGTCCGTCTTTATCTAGTTTAAACCATGATGTTTGTTGGTTGCATATTCGTGGCTAAGGTCTTTAAGTTCTAAGGGTTCTTTTCAAGAATGTTGTTGTTAATTACTGTATTTTCCAGTGAATATGTCTTGGCTTAGGTAGTTTCACTTCATGATATTTGGTCCTTTTTGGGGGCCTTTTTGGTTCATCATTCCTAACTAATGTTTTCATATTGTGTTGGTCTCGTAGATGCTGCTAAGAACTCGAAAGGCGAAGCTGGAGAGGAAGATAGATGGCATTCACAAACCAGAACTCGAACCTGTGGTGGGAGAGGAACAGGTCGAAGATAGTACAAAACCTTAGCATGCTCCTCTATAATTAAATTTTGAGGATTAACCTCCGAGTTGTACTCCTCGATCCCTGATGCGATTGGCGAAACCCAAACACGAGCCCAAAGAGGATTTGGACTCCGGATTGGAGAAGGCGAATGAGGTAAGAATAAGACTGCAGCGTGGGAGTGGGTGGGGTGGAAGAGGCCTTCGACAGAGATTTCAACTTAGTGCAAGGAGCGTGGCACATCTACTTGTGAACCTGTAATTCTTACAAGAAATAATCCTATTCCAATTAGCTTCAGTCGTACTGTTTTGGTTCATAAGAAAATTTTGGCGTTATTGGCCCGTTATTACAACTGTCCTTTTGCCACCGAATTAAGTTCGGTATTCACAAGCATTAGAATGACGTCCTGACCGTTAAGGAAGATGCTTGGAAAGATATTCTGGTAAAATTTTACCATACCATTTCACATTTACTTTTTCCAAAAACCCCTAAGCTATGAATGTTATAAAAATGCCTGATGGAATACTCAGGAAACTACCAGAAGCTGCCAGAAGATGAAAGCCAACAGAAGAAGATTCCAGTTTTTTCAACTTGCACAGTTAGTTAGAAG
>JAUOBV010504718.1:0-10029 GCA_032360425.1 Rubia occidens | reverse complement strand
GTTACATACTTCTCCGCATCCACTCATTATGGCCACACCTCTTAGATGAATTTGGGTGAGAGCAACCCCATAAGTCTCCAAAACACCCACCAAAGAAATCTGACACAAGCAAAGTAAGTCCTTAATAAGAAAAAATGCTCATAAACACTAGAAATTCCAGCCATGGGATTCCACACCCTTTCACCGACAATGGGAATTCTAATTTCACACCCATCCAGGGACGGATGGTACCACTTGAGTTTTGCTAATGCACTTTCACTCATATTTTTACCATCCCCTCCCCAACCACTTCCTCTTTCTAGACGATCACGTCGTCCACGGAAAGCAAATCATCATGAGCCACCCCACTATCCACATTAAATTAGGCAGAGGATGACAAGGATTCAGAACAAATGACCACCATATTTGCGAAAATAAGAAGGTAGGACCAAAATATTACCTTCAATCGATGACACCCCTAAGAACGACCACACAAAGTCCACTCATGCACCTACAAACCAAATGAACAAGGTATGTTCTACTAACACGTCCTAAGACTTTACAAAAACATCAAATAAACCAAACATATAATGTTGCACTTCAAAAATGCACCTTTTCGAGGTAATAATTAACTTCCATCAGTTATCTCACATACCATTATGCGTGCGTATCAATCTCCTCGATCTTGGGACATCGTATTCCTTTCCCCAAAGTCATATGGATACTAATCGACTAAAAAAATCTTTACTTCTTACCCATGAGGTCATACAGAGCTTAGTGCTAACTCCAACATTTTTAATCAAACAAAAAAAATATATTTCACTTCCAAAATAGATTTAAAAAAATACATTCTTAGCCTTGATAAAAAAAACCCTTAAACACTACGCATTTCATAACATCACAGCTGGGGGCTTATGGTATATACCTAGTCTGTAAAACCCTAAACATATGGCCCAGCTCGCTGCAACCAGCTCGCTCAATACTCGAGAGCGGGCCAATTCCAGTGTACCAACAAGCAACCGATCCCCGAAGACAACGAGAAGTGCTACTTGCCAAGATACCCTATACTAGACCACAATCTAATAAAAGTGAACACACAACACAAGTAACGATTGCACGATCAAGGAGCCTATAAGTAGAGACACAAAATACTAGTCTAGGTTACCACACTTCCGAAAACCTCTAAGACTAACTTGAGCCTCAAAGATTCTCCTCGGGGATCTTCCTGGGGACTCTCTCACAGGAACTCAAGAAGGTGAAAGTCGCTAGGCCGCGTGTTCTATCATTTTTTGGAAGGATCTCCCCCGCGTCACTATATTTCTTGGGAATGAAAATAATGTTTGGAATCAAATGAATTCGAGAACTTGTGGTCAATTTATGAAGTTGGCGTGTGGAAATTGTTGGATGACCTGTATTCTCTTGAATAAATTCATTATTTTTTATTCTTCTTTTAAAAGTATATTTAAATAAAAATTCTTCCAAAACCCCTTTTTGTGTGTTAGCATTCTTTAACTTGCAACTTGTTTTGAGGTTGTTTTTTTCACAACCTCAACATATGTCATGTGCTGGTAAGTAAGGCTTGATTCGTTCAGGTCCCAGAGCGATGTCTTCGAATTCCTACTAAGTTGTTTGCTTCGGAAGTTCAGATCCCAAAAGCCATATTATTTAGTTGAAAAATATGTATTTATATCCCTCAGTTCATTGTTTTGTGCACATATACCCTTCACTTTTTTGAAAGTGCATTTGTACCCCTTGTGACATTTTAAAAGTGCATTTGTACCCCTGGTAACATTTTGAAAGTGCATTTGTACCCATGGTGACACCTGAAAAATTAGTCAACTTTGGTCATTATCGAACTCAAAGGAAATGATTGTTTTGCCCCTAAAAAGTCAAAATTTAGAAACCAATTTCGGATTTTCGCCCCATCTCCTGAATCCGTTCGAGTAATCCAACTCAGACGAGGGAAATCCGCTGGAATTAGGGTTGGAAATAGGAACTAAATCTCACCCGGCCAAGTCGCGGATGAAGAGATTCGAATCCTAGTCCAAATCATACTATTTTTTAATTCAAAATTTTGACAAGTCATTTTTTATATTGATGTTGATGAAGAGTGGACTCAACTTCAATGGAGGGTAAAATGGTCCTTAACTTTTCAAAAATGAAGTGGAGGTTATTTTGGTAATTTTAATATTGGCCAAAACTAAAAAATAATAGGTTAACGTCGGATTCAGGCAGGAGGGGTATGCGTTTTTATGTCACAGCTAATCCAGGGGTATATGTGCACTTTTGAAAAACTGGGAGGTAAATGTGTACTAACCTAGAAACTGGGAGGTATGAATGCATTTTACCCTTCAGAATATGTGCATGTGGCCTGTTTTTTCGAGAATTTTTTGTGCATGTGACTCCCTCCGTCCCAGAGAATATGTGCATGTGACTCCCTCCGCCCCAGAGAATATGTGCATGTGATTTTCAAAAGTAAAAATGTGTCAATTTTTATGGGACGGAGGGAGTATGTCAAATAAGGATTTTCACGAACTGTGACATTCATAGCACGATATATGTTGTCCAAAATGTAAATATCTTGAAAAACACAGATATGCACATTCAAATAAGAGTCCATCTATTGAAAGACGGTCTTTCCATAAATTATGGAAAGACCAAGATTGAAACTGCGAATTTAAAGAAATCAAGACAAACTTTCCAGGTTGCATTAGTTTAGGTCATAAATTTATAACTACTACACATTGTATAATAAATTTTTAATATTACAACTAAAACCTTGTACCTTTCTATAATTCTAATTCAACCTCATCTTTTCATATGCCTATTGAAAGACTTTTTCCCCCAAAACTTTATCTTCAAATAAATAGAGCTCGTAATATAAAACATAAAGGAAATCACATATACATGGTTCATACAATCAGATCGGTCTGAATACATTGGCGTGAACAACTAAATCGAGTGATCATCATAAATACGGCGATCTTATCTATCAGGTCGAAAAGCAATATTAATGTACAGAAACAATTTCACACTTATTCAATAGCATAGACATTAAAAAAAATATCAGCTGAAAAAATAAATCATTGTTTCTCCATCTCCCTATGACGGTAAAATGAAGATTGAAATAAAGGAAGGATTTTTTAGAGAGGGTAAAAAACTAACCCTAATTTTTTGTAAAATTATGCAGCTATACCCATTTTGTTCAATTTTGGCATTGACTAAAAAATTTAGCCATTGACCAAACATGAAAAGATATATATACCCCTAAATTTAAATTTAAAATTTTAAAGACCATTTACCCTTACACATCTTCTACTGCAAACACATTTTCACCGCCGATCCACCGTTCCGCCGCCGGACTAGAACCGCCCCTCTAGACACTGCCATCGTTATTCTCACCAGATCCGCTGGAGCCGGAGAAATTTCCTTTCCCGGTAGAAGGGAATTGTTTCCCTTCTCTTCCTGCCACTTTCAGCCCCACCCAAATCTGGCCACCACCCCCCCCCCACCCCCTCCGCACTGCTACCACTCTACCCGTAGACAAGCCTCCATCGAAACCCTAGCCCACCAGCCACCCAGCCCCTGACAGCGCACCACCTCTTACCAATCTAGCCATCACCCTAACCCTCAGGCCACTCGCAACCAAGCCCTCTCGAAACCCTAACCCACCCAGCCCTTAAAACCCCTTCAAAACCCTAGCTCACCCGCCACCCAGCCTCGGTTGTGCACCACCTCTGGGCAAATTCAGAGAATCAAGATGGAGATGGAGAATCGAGATGAAGAAGATGGAGAATCAAGGGCACAGGAGAAGAATGAGGTTGGGAGGAGAAGAGATGAGGATGGGAGGCTGAGTGGCGAGTTTCTTGCGGCGATGAAGATGAGGGTGGAAGAGGCTGAGTGAAAAGAGGAGAGAGAGAGAGAGGAGAGGTTATTGTTGTCTTTTCATTTTTTTAATTTTTGACTTAAGGGTATTATGGTCATTTCACCAATTTCCAGCCAATTTGGTTGTTGACATTTTATTCAACGAAGTCCAGTATTAGATTTGTACTTTTATATTTTACAAGGTTATATATGCACTTTCGAAAACACATAGGGTTAAAAATACACTTTTCTCTTTAAATTATTTAGATAAGATTCAGTTCAGTAAATTTAATTTTGACAATGAGTTGAAATCAGTTCAATTCAATTTAATTCAATTAGGTTAATTAAATGTATGCTTCTTAAAATTCCCTTATTGAGGTTTATTAATCAACATATAATTTAGTTCAATTCAATACATGTAAATAGCATGAAATATATAGTTCAAATACAACATACTTATTTGCTAAATTATGGTAGTTCAAATATTACTAAACAATGGCGAGCAACGATTTCATCCACACCGAATCATATTTCTTCATCAAAACTTTGCGCTTCATCGGGACGCCGAGATGTACGGATAACCTTCAGAACTGAAAATGGTGAGTGTTTCCAAATTAAAGTTGTTTTTTCAGTCCTTTTCTCTATATGCTTAGGTTTTAGTATATTTATCAAATGGTCCCTCATATTTCTTTATATAGTTCAAAATTCACATGTTGAAATTTTATATCAGTAACATATTTACTGATAATGTATAATTAGGATTCTAGAATATTCTTTGTACATTCTAGAATACACTTGTAACTATCTTTAAATAACTAATACAATGAGAAGGGAACTCAACTATTAACCCACATTAATATGGTATCAGAGCAACCGGGTACATCTTTCCTTTCCCAACAGACTTAAATTCTTACTCTCTTGAGTAGTCCCTTCACCTGCAAAAAGGTGCCTTTTTCTATTCCAATACACTATCTAGTCATCTACCTATTCTAATATACCTACGCAGCTTTTGTGTTAACTTTTCCTTGTTTACAAAACAACAAAACATAGACCAACTATTCACCTTCTTCATTCTTTCTCCCTGACTTTTCGTTTCTGCCATAAAAGGATACTTCAAGCTTTCTCATCTTCTTCTCCGTTCAGCATCCATGGCCCCAGAAAATCCACTTCCACTCTCTAGCCTTATTCACCTTCTTCCATTTAAGCTCTCTTCCACAAACTTTCTCTCATGGAAAACACAGGTGCAGACCGTACTTGAATCTGAAGGACTCTTCGGCTACATCGATGGCTCTCTGGTGCGGCCGTCGGCGTCCTCTTCATCTTCCACTACAGACACTTCCTCGTCTGATTCATCTGCTTTGTCCGATGCTTCTTGGGTCCTTCAAGACAAGCGGCTGCAAAGTCTTCTTCGCTCAACACTTTCAGACGATGTTATGAAAGAAACAATTGGCTGTTCTTCTGCAAAGCAAATATGGGATTGTCTTTGTTCGATCTTTCAAAACTCCTCCCTGAGCAATGAACTCCAGTTGCGTGACCAGCTTACCAATCTCCGGCGAGGCTCAGGTTCGGTCGAAGATCTTCATCACAAGTTTAAAGATCTTCTTGATAAACTGAAAGCCCTGGACTCCTCCATCAACAATAAAGACTGCGTTTTATGGTTTCTTCGGGCTCTTGGTCCAGAATTTCTGCAATTCTCAAGTATTCAACTTGCTCAAAATCCATTGCCACTGTATTCCGAAGTCGTTGCGCGTGCAAAGAGCCATGAATTATTGCAGCAAACTTTTCTTGGGTCTTCAGGGAATAATGACCCTTCTGCTGTAGCATTCTCTGCTCACGAAAATAAGCAATTTCACCCCAGCACCCAGGCGCGTGGAGCTCACGCGCAGCCACGTGGCGCGTGGATTCCCACGCGCGGCCGTGGCGGTGGCCGGCGCTCCGGCAGGTCTTCATCTGACTGGTCCGGTCCTGCTGCTTCTTACTCCTATGGTGGTCGTGGGCGCCGGTGGAATCCCAAATGTCAATGGTGTAATAAATTTGGGCATACTGCAGCAAATTGTCACAAGTTGTCCTCTATAAATCGATCTGTTGATTCTGCTCATCTGGCAGATGCTTTTCACTCTTCCGTGACACTCGAGCAGCCTCACACCCCCTCCTCGGACTGGTATCTGGATTCCGGAGCCACTAATCACCTCACTGCATCCACTTCTGGGCTGGACAGTGTTGCGCCTTATTCTGGTAATAATTTTGTTACTGTTGGAAATGGTGACTCTTTGCATATCACTCACACTGGGTCTTGCCACTTTAATAAATCTTTATTTCTATCTGATATCTTGGTGGTTCCGGCTATCACAAAAAATCTCCTTTCCATCAGTAAACTGACAAAAGAATTAAATGCTATCATTTGCTTTGATGACAAATCTTTTATGATTCAGAATCGGTCCACAAGGGAGGTCGTGGGCCACGGTCGATGTGAGCATGGTCTTTATGTTCTTGACAGAGGGGGAGTTGCTCTTGTTACTTACATTCGGTCACGCAAGAATCGGGCTTCTTTCGAACTCTGGCATGCTCGACTAGGCCATAGTTCTCATTATGTTATTTCTCTTTTGAACAAACAGGGTTTACTTTCTGTCACTTCTTTACTACCAAAACCGGCATTATGTGATTCTTGTGAAAAGGCTAAAAGTAAACGCCTTTCTTTTGCGGACAATCATAAACGAGCAGATTCTTTATTATCTTTGATTCACTGTGATTTATGGGGACCAGCGCCAGTTACTGCTGAATCTGGTTTTTCTTATTATGTCGTGTTTGTTGATGACTTTTCCCGCTTCACCTGGTACTACCCTTTACGGCGTAAGTCCGATTTCTTTGATGTGTTCGTTGCATTTCAGAAGCTCGTGGAAAATCAATTTTCTTGCTCTATTAAAGTTTTTCAGAGCGATGGTGGCACCGAGTTCACCAACTCACGTCTCCGGTCTCATTTTTCTGCTCATGGCATTCACCACCAGATCTCATGTCCATCTACTCCTGAACAAAATGGTAGGGCTGAGCGAAAACATCGACACATTATTGAGATGGCCCTATCCATGTTGTTTCACTCTCACCTTCCCCCGTCTTATTGGAACGATGCTTTTTCCACAGCGGTCTATACCATTAACCGCCTTCCCACGCCGGTGCTCGATGGACATTCTCCATTCTCTCTCATCTTTGGGCGACATCCGGACTACTCTAACTTCCATCCTTTTGGGTGTCGGGTTTATCCATTCCTTCGACCATTCTCGGAGCACAAATTGGCCCCTCGGAGCTCTCCGTGTATATTTTTGGGCTACAGCTCCCAATACAAAGGCTTTCGTTGTTTGGATCCTTCTACTAGGAAGATTTACATCACACGGCATGCCCGGTTCGATGAGCACTTGTTCCCTTATGCAGGTGGGACTCCTACATCTCCCTCTTCATTAGATGTCTCCGTATTTTTGGACTCTAACACATCTGAGGAACCCCTGATTCCCATTCCCTCTACTGATCGTACCCCTTGTCGCCTATGCCCCTTACCAGACTTAAACCTCTCTTCTCCTGATCCTGCTTTGCCTATTTCTCCTGACCCTACTCTGCTTACTTCTCCCGATCCTTCCCAACCCTCTTCTCCAGTCCCATCAGAATCATCTACACCTTTGACCACATCCTCGCCTCCTCGTCCCACTCATCATATGGAAACCCGCTCCCGTACCGGCCATGTCAAGCGGCGCTCTTTTTCAGATTATGTGCTCACCGGGTCTCTTACGACTCTTAGGGCTGAAACTGAACCCCGTGGATATCGTTCTGCTCTTAAGGACCCTAGGTGGGTCACGGCCATGGATGACGAGATGTCCGCTCTTCGCCATCAGCACACTTGGGATCTTGTACCTCGTCCCGCTGGCATTAATGTGGTTGGCTCCAAATGGGTCTATCGTATCAAGCATCGTTCTGATGGCTCCATCGATCGCTTCAAAGCTCGTCTTGTGGCCCAGGGTTACTCCCAATTACCAGGCTTTGACTTCACTCACACCTTCAGCCCTGTGGTCAAGGCATCTACCGTCCGTATCATCTTGGCTGTTGCCACCATCTATCGGTGGCCCCTTCATCAATTGGATGTCAAGAATGCCTTTCTCAATGGCCTTCTTGATGACCCTGTCTATATGGAGCAGCCTTCTGGGTATCGAGATCCTACTCATCCAGACTATGTTTGTCGCCTTCGAAAGGCTATATATGGGCTTAAACAAGCCCCTAGAGCCTGGTTCCAGCGATTTAGCTCCTATGTGAAGGGTCTTGGATTTTCTTGCAGCACTGCTGATACCTCTCTTTTCACTTTTATTCGCGGCCACAAGATTCTTTATCTCCTCGTCTATGTTGACGACATCATCCTCACTGGAAATGACCCCACACTTATTCGACAGTTCATCTCTCGTACCAATCAAGAATTCTCCATCAAGGATCTCGGTTCTCTTCATTACTTTCTTGGCCTTGAGGTATCTCGGTCTGACTCCGGTCTTTGCCTTGGTCAAGCTAAGTATGCCATGGAAATTCTTGAGCGTGCTGGAATGACTGATGCTTCTCCTGTTTCTACTCCTTTCCTCCCTGGCAGTCAGCTACTCAGCTCTGATGGTGAACTGTTCTCCAACCCCAAGCTTTATCGCTCCCTCGTTGGCGCTCTTCAGTACTTGACCATCACTCGTCCAGATATTGCATATGCGGTCAACTCAGTCAGTCAGTTTCTCCAATCTCCGCGTGATGTTCACTATCAGGCCGTTACTCGTATTCTTCGCTATATTCGTGGCACACTTCATTATGGTTTGCTCTTCCGGTCCCCTGTCGGCCCACTTCGAGTCACTGGGTACTCTGATGCTGATTGGGCTCGATGTTTAGAGACTCGCCGCTCCACCTATGGCTATGCTATTTTCCTCGGCGGCAACCTTGTCTCATGGAGCGCCAAAAAGCAGCCTACTGTCTCTCGCTCTAGTTGTGAGTCTGAATATCGTGCAATGGCCAATGCCGCTGCTGAGCTTGCTTGGATATGCAACTTATTAAAGGATCTTCGCATTCCTTTGTCCTCGCCACCTCTACTTTTGTGTGACAATAACAGTGCCATATTTTTGACCCAGAATCCGATTGCACATAAGAGAGCAAAGCATATCGACATCGATTATCATTTTGTTCGCGAACTTGTCTCCTTCGAAAAATTGTTCACTCGTCATGTTCCTTCATCACTACAAATTGCGGACATTTTCACCAAGGGATTGTCTCGACCTCTTTTTGATTTCTTCCGGTCCAAGCTCTGCGTGACTTCGCTTCCCACGCTTAGCTTGAGGGGGGTGATAATGTATAATTAGGACTCTAGAATATTCTTTGTACATTCTAGAGTACACTTGTAACTATCTTTAAATAACTAATACAATGAGAAGGGAACTCAACCATGAATCAACATTAACAAAGTCTACCACATTCTTGACTAAGCGTGATTAATTCTCCCGCCTTTACGCTCCTGATCAATCAGGGATGCAACAACAGCATACACAAGTGGTTGCAGCTTCTCATACGCGTCTGAAACAAATGATTCCGGCTTCATTGAGCGAAGGAAGTTTTTTCTGTTCCACGAAAAAGTAATCGTTTGACCATTTAACCATGATCTTATGGTTGGACCATCTTAGAAGCAACTCTGCCAGCATGAATTCGCCGTACTTTTCTAGCAAGCAAGGCAGAACCACGGACGACATGTAGTCTTGTTCGGCGGCTTCTGGGTACACATGTTGTAGATTAATGTAAAGAGATCCATGTATTTGGAGCTGAACTTAACGTCGAGTTTGCCTTCCATAATAAGTGTCAGCTTCGAAACTCGCAAGGTCTTCTTCCTTCATCCTGCCCCATCCCTGCTCTAGCTCGATCGGGACTTTAATGGGATACATCGGTACTGCGGACTCAATATTGATTGAGCAATGATTTTATGTGTTTTGATTCAACTTCTTGCAGACAAGAAGTGCAGCGGTTTAAAAGACGAGTATCTTGGATGACTAGGTTTGTTGCAACCCATGGTAGTTTATACTTCAGTTTGCAACATATATCAGCGCAAAGGTTAACTTCTGATAAACTGATAAATGAGAGTGTTTGATAAATGAGAGAGTTTGACAAATGAGAGAGTTTGATAATGGAAAGTGT
>JAUOBV010504498.1:0-10030 GCA_032360425.1 Rubia occidens | reverse complement strand
GCTATGAGGAGGGCACATAAAAACCTCTTCATGAAGATAGCCATGTGAAAAAGCATTATGGACGTTCATCTGATGAAGTTTCCAACCACAAATGACCGCAACTGATAGAAATAGACGAATTGAACTCATCTTTGCTACAGGAGCAAATGTCTCAGTATATTCAGTTCTCTCAATCTAACGATTACCCAGAATCACCAAACGAGCTTTATGACATTCAGTGGTACCATCAGATTTGAACTCGGTTCGATGAACCCATGTGCATCCAATTGCAGTCTTATCCGGAGCAAGAGAAACCATGGTCCAAGTCTCATTGCGCTCAAGAGAATTAATTTCATCAGCCATAGCATCATGCCAATGAGCATGCTTTGACGCCTCAGAATAAGTGGTAGGATCAGCACTAGAAGTTACTGCACCCAAAAATCTAGAATGCATACTAGAATATTTATCACAATTTACACAATCAGTTAAAGGATAGAGAACACCTGAGGATAGTGATGGTGCACAAGTGATCGTAGCCGTGGAGGGAGGGGGGGAGGTAGTAGTAGTAGAGCAAACATGGTCATTCAGATAAGTAAGAGGTCGACAATCATGAGCACTCTGACGAGACAGAGGGTGATCGACGGTAGGTGGTGACATCGGCAAGGAATCTAGTGGCGGGTACTGGGCAGTCGATGACAATAACATCATGGTATCAGGCATCGAAACCCTGACCAGCAATGGCCCAACGTTAGGGAGCAGGAACCGGTCGGGAATCAGACTAGCAGCAGTCGGTGACTGGGGAAGATGAGTAGTCAGTGCCAGAAAGAGAGGGACGGTGGATACCGGTGGCGATAAGGGTGATGCCACGACATGGATGATAACTGGTGGCGAAGTGGTGGCATCGTTGGTCCTCACCGACGTATCCGGCGTTGAAAAGTCGTTGAACGAAATATCAATTTTTGACTGTGCATGCTAAGTAGGTATGGATGACATAGCAAACGAATGTTGGTCTTCATAAAAATAAGCACTATGACTATTGAATAAGGTGGTAGATTCCAAGTCATAAAGGCGATAGCCTTTCTTATCAACTGTATAACCAAGAAAATTTCATCGTCGACTCTTTGGAGCAAACTGGTCACGGGATATGGGAAACAAACAACCAAAAACACTCAAAAGCTTATAGTTCGGAGTGCATCCAGGGAGTAACGCAAATGGTGTGCGACCATTAGTTGCTTCATCGGTGTCCGATTAGTAAAAAAATGTAACAATAAGAGCACATTCTCCCCTAAAATCAATTGGTAAATTTTCCTGAAAATGCAAAGCCCTGTCAACAATTAACAAGTGATAATTATTGTGTTCCACACGACTATTCTGTCGAGGTGTATCAACCATAGAAGTCTCAAACAGAATGCTAGATTCAGCAAAGTAAGATTGCAAAGGTAGAAACTCAGTACCATTATCAGCACAGACACAACAAACAGAGAAACCGAACTGGTTCTTGATTAAAGTACAAAATTCTATAAATTTTTAAAGTTACTTAAGGCTTAACCACTAATAAATAAACCCAAACAGTGCAGGAATAGTCATTAACTATAGTTAAAAAATAAAATGAACCACTAGAGGAAGGTGAGCTATAAGGCGTCCAAAGATTACAATCTGTTAATTCAAACAAAAAACTAGTATTTGAAGAACTCAAATAAAAACTACGTCTAGTCTATTTTTCTCTATGACACACAGAGTAAGGAACATAATTATTATTTGTGCTAAAATTAAGAATAGGAACAAAGAAAACACCGTAGACGATGGATGCCCAAGACGTTGATGTCATAAATCAAATAAAGATGCATAAACTAAAGCATCATTCCGAACTAACTGTGGAGTATGAGAGTGAACGTAAGCATCCAGCAGAAGAAGCCAGTAAACCCCCCTGCTGTTCACCCACACATATCACATTCCTTATACTGATTTTCTGTAATATGCAACAACTTTTAGTAATTAAAGCTAGACATTTTAAGGGAGACAATAATCCAGAGCATGATAACAAATGGCATCTCAAAGTAGGTATATAAAGCACATGAGAGTAGTATTTACAAAATGTATAAACCATAATGTGTAGCAGACGACATAAATCCATCAAGCAGTAGAACATTAACAAAATCGGTAGCAACAGTAACATCAGTAAGATAACCCTTGTCACCAGTCAATCAAGAATCCAAGGTAAAGTAGGCTTACCTTACCCATGGTTAGAAAGAGAATTGAACTAATTAAATAAATTTGGGGTCGTATTCTATTGGACATCAGACAGAGCAGCACCAAAGTCCAATCGCGTAGAGATGCTTGAGGAGGTGGCCACTGTAAACCCTGGCGGCCAAGTCATCGTGCCTACAAACGGATGCTAAAGTCACCGCCTGATAGAACGCCAAGTACGCTGGCAACTGGAAAAAATGACACCTTGTTCTTCATGGCGTTGGCTTTGTCCCTCATCTCCGTGAACCATGCCGGATAGCTTGCGAGCTTGAAACATGTAGCTTTGTCGTGGCACTTGCGATTACAGTGCTTACAAGTAATATTCTTGCATTCAGCTACAGTGAGAACTCCAGGAAAAGATCCTGAAGGTGGTGGCCAACGAGCATATGCCATGGAATCAGTTGAAGGTTCATAAGACAAAAAAGACAACTTTGTGTGTCTCCTCCAGATACAGAAAGGAATTAACGCGCATGATGAATGACGGCAGTTCTTGAGTCATGCCATTAGATCGCAAGGTATGATAGGCTTCATCCAAATTGAGGAAAAATTGATAAATCATCTTTTTATCACGGTCATTGAAGGCAGCAGCAGCATGATTACACATTTATAATGGTTTTAAATCTTCGTAGGTATAAACTTGAGGAGGCTGAAGCGAGTTGTAGTCATGACACAACTTCTTGAAGTTGTCAAAGTAAATGGCAATAGTCTAACCATTTTTCCGATAGTTGATGTAATCATCACAGACCCGCAAAAATTTTGAACCATTACCAAGAGAAAAACGTCCAATAATATCATCCCACAGCTCCTTAACAATGAAAAACTAAGTCATAGTAGATCATAAAATGGATCAACAGCCTGTAAGATCTAGCAAACAAGGATAGCATTCATTCCAGGCCAATCTTTAGCATCATGATCACCAGCTAGGGGTTTAGTAATGGTTCCATCAATAAAACCAATCTTCTTCTTATCAAACAAAGTACTACCAATCGCAGTAGTCAATTAAAGATAATTTTCTCCACCTTTTGGAAGGACGGGACAGATGGCCAAATCGGGACTATAAAAAAGATGGATGTAATACAGATAGTTTATAGACCAACCAACAGGTATGAATTACCCAGTGCCAAATTGAAATTACAACTACTTGAGTGAAGCTGCAATAACATTGGTGGAATTAAGATTACGTAGCTTATTGGACTCATCTTCGGCGGCAATGCAAACAAATTTTGCAGCATCACTGGTAGAGCCGGAATCAGAAGGTTACATCGTAGTAGGATCAGCATAATAGATCAGCGGCAAAACGCAGCGATGGGTGAAGGAACTGGCGGCTCCATGTGAATGTCGTGAGCAGCATGTGATGGGAAAAAACAACAACTGGATCAGCAATTACAGCAGCCTAAAAAGTGCAGCAGAAAATGGTGATCTATAGCAAGGTTTGTTGTAGCGCGTGTAATGTACACGCGGACGGAGGCGGCGGCGGTAGGTCACAAATGGTAGTTGCAAAAATTTAGGTTTTAGGTTTCAAGATATTAGGCTCTGATACTTATGGCTTCCTTCTATATCATTTGCACCGGTTCATGTATCCACACTCGGTGCTCTTACTATCATTCTAAAACGTTGAAAGAGAGAATCCATTAATGTCATACCAATGGTATCTATAGGGGGTGTACTTCGGAATAGAAAACGCACATTGATTATAAAAAAAAATTGCAACCCTAAAGGAATGCTATAGTTGGACTATGTTTGTGCCCAAATCAGATGGAGTTCTCTTATAAGGGACACGTGTTCCTGAACAAAAAAAAATCATTTAGCTACCGTACGGCAAAACATATAGATAGACTTTATCAGCTCAATAGTGAAAGGTGTATGAAGTGTACCCTTTGAACATGGAATCCCATTCTTCATCCCACTGTGTTGTGGTTCAGGAGCTCTAATTGCTTTCTTTCAAACCAAATTTGAAGTGCAGTACTTAATAATCTCTTTAGTGATGTACCTTTTCCCGATGCTAGCATCCACTAGACTACGATTGTGTACATAACACTTGAAAACCCCTATGTTCCACTCGAACTAGAACAACCAATACATTCCAACAGGATTGAATATTCAGGTTTCCCTAACTAAATGGACTACCAGGTGGACCATGATGTCAAAGAACTCCAGCTGATGTAACACAACAGTGGACTCTCGCTCGAACTCATCAAGCTATTGTCTGCTAATATACTTCTGGAAAATTGCGTTGAAGAAAAAACACAGCCATGTCATGCAAAATATAACCTCCTTTTCTATGAAAGAGGATGGTAATGGGGAACAATTGTTGCATGAGAATGTGGCAATCGTGTGACTTCAAGGTAGTCATGCAATTCGCTGTTTACAAATCGAATAAGAATAGCTCATTGGTACCTTTATTCCTTGAATACACTGACACGCCAACCTCCTCTCAACTATTGACATACTGTAAAAGGTATGGGGCAGGTATTTTCGCTTCCCCTCTCACCTCCATAAGTAGATCCATTTTAATACCAAGCTCAACCAAATCCATCCTTACATTCAAGATATCCTTAATTTTATCCAGAATGTTAAGTAGTGTTCCCATTAAACTCTTGCACACATTCTTTTCAATATGCCGACATCCAAACAATGTAGCACCTCTTGATTCTTCCAGTGGGGAAAATTGAAGAAAATTAATCTTTTCTTCCACAGTCTCTCAATCGGTAAACCTACCTTCCATTTATTTTTCCCAAGTACAAGATTCAATCTCTTAATCTTGTTGTATATGCCAAAACCAATCAATGGTTTAGGTGCCTTTCTTTTCTTCTTCCCAGCCACAAAATGAACTGTGTCATCTCGAAACTTGTGCTTCACTAGCATATACAGTTTTGTTTTAACATTCTTTTCAACTGCTGAAAATATGTATCCTCCTCTCATATGAGACATGTCTTGTGGTCTTTCACTACATAGCTGAAAAGGATACCATAATCAGGAAAAACATTGATAGTACTCCCTCTGTCCCAGTTCAAACTGCACACTTTTTGGTCAACTTTCTCGTACCGTGTTTGACCAACGATAACTTTATTTATGTATAATAATGGTTTATTAAAATTTTATTTTTAGAAAATACATCATGCAGGGAATCCAATGATATCTCATATAATGATATTTGTATCCATATACTGGTTAAAATTCATGGTCAAATGTGTCTTGAGAAAGTTGACCAAAAAGTGTGCAGGTTGAACTGGGACAGAGGGAGTACAAAACATCACACTTTTTATCAAAGGGGCCAAATACGTATCAATGTCGTTTCCGTGCTATTTGGGCCCCAAAATCATCAAAGGCATCGTCACGTATTTTCTCTTCATGCACAAATACGAAGGAAGATTTTATATAGAGAGAATAATTGGCCATGAAATGTGTTTCGACAACATGTTACTAAATGGATTCATACCATCTATATACACAAGGCTAGCCTCAAGTTCCGTGGTTCAGAGGTAAACCCTGGATACATCTTATAAAAAATCTTCCATGAATCCGCATCAGTTAGATGCCAAATCATATCATCATCCAAAGATTGCCCGTCTCTATATCATGTCATATTATTTGTATCCTTGAAATTTCGAAACAACCTCCTAAGCCTCAAAACAATTGGAAGGTACCACATGCATTTGACCGACACCCATTTACTTCTCTTCAGTAAAACCTCTCCATCTACAAGCTAATTTTTTTCTTTTTCTTACAACGCGACACATGACATGCAAAGCAAGACACCTCATCCTCCAAATCACCTCTATACAAAACACAATAATTTGGAAAAACATGTGTTTTTATAATCCATTCCCATGGGTCACAAAATTCTCTTAGCATAATAAAGGTTGTTCGGTAACCCATTACAGGTTAGAATTTGTCATTCAATAACTTGAGCCACTTATTCATGCTAGTGCTGCTCAATGAACCAAAAACTTTCATGCTAAACAACTCTATCAAACAAGACATGACCGTGTCTTTCTTCTTGCAATCAAGATACAACGGTTTATCCTTCTATCCTGAAAAAATTAACAGCACCTCCGACCTCCCTTTAAATTCATCCACTAGCTCCTCACATATGTCGTCATATCACCAAAACACTCTCCATTACTACTAACAACTACTTCCGGAGGTGTTTTTTTCCATGAAAAGTCCACACCAAATAATCTTTTTAGAATCCCCTCTTGTACAAATGAAGTTTCAATAAGTCCTTATCGCTAATCCTTTTTTTTTTGAAATCACAAGAAAGAACATAGGATTCACTTCTCCCAACCTAAGTCATACTCAATAAACTCGTAAAAAAAACCAACATATTCATTGCACACTCTACTAACCTTGGCACACATATGTTTACCCCTCTTTATGGCATGATACATCTCTACGAATTAATGAAATGCAAAAATTAAAGTTCCACACAATATGCATTATAACTCGTTCCAATCTAGATAGAGTAATTAAATCAATGCTACTTATAAACTATACAGTACAATATCTCTATGTACACTACTTAATTTCAAACGATATCCTACAACATCACAATCATAAACATGGAATTAATTACATCAACAATTTCACCCAAAAAATTAACTCCTTGCATTTAATTAAAGGTACATTCACATGATCCTACAAACTATTTCAAACACGATCAATCATTCACGCAAAAATACTACCTTTTATGGTTCATTCATGTGCTTTCAATGTCTTCTTCCTCCCAAAAAAGTCATTGATGAACCAAACTATCAAATCCCCAAGGTTTTACCCGCCAAAAAAGTGATTAGGTGAAAATTTAATGAACCTCTGGCACCGGTTCCTTATCCATACATTTAATGCTAAGCCGATTTTTTTTCATTGCTAGCTTCAGTTCTCTTCACCGATTGCTACCATTTTTTTAATAAACCGGTGCTGAAAATTGCAATTTCTGAAAATCCAACCGCTCCCACTGGTATACTTCACAAGCTATGGATGATTTTTTGTCCAACCGGTGCTGATTTGGCCCACAATCACCGCTATATTCACTATTTTCACTAATTTTGGTTCATTAATAATTTTCAACACCAGTTTCTACCACTTGGTTTTACAATACTGCTGTCTATTGGGGTGTTTTCCAAAGTGTTATTCTATCACTTTAAACCCACAAATAAGAAGTAATCATATCACGTATTAAGTAGAATTTTCTTTGTGACTCAAAATCTCCCTTTTTGAAAAATCTTTCCCAAGTTTCAGTGATATAGAAAAATTCAATTTCTAGTTCGTCTGAATTTGACTGTTGGTGTACAAAGCTAGTTTCAAAGTCGTTGTATCTTAGAAAGTGTGTGGTCATCAATTCTAACACCCGAGTAAGTGTAATAAGGAAACTGCCCAACAGACTTTTACTATTTTCTAATTTGGTATAAAAAATAAAAGGGTGATTTAGAATATTTCAATTTTATTTATTTAAATTTTATATTTTCGCATGCAATTTGTTATTACCTAACACCATAAACGTTCTCCTATCTGATTGCTTTTTCCCATCTTTTTACCCCATTTTTTGGAAAATCCCGATGTAAAAGTGATATTTTACCTTGGTTGGGAATCGTGGTAAATAATTATCATTTTATTGCTAGGGTATTTTCCTCAGTTTTCTAGGGTAAAAAAATGCGATAAAAATCCTGATAATCGAGGTAAGAGATCTTGTAGTGCAGTCATATATCTTAGGGAGATATACAATTATAACCCTATATAATTTCAGTAAGTGCACATATAATCCTAAGAAAATTTTTAGAGCAAAAAATAACCCTAACTACTTACATAAATGCAAATATAAACCTAAAGTATATTCTGGCATTGCCTGGTCATTTTCGGCGATTGACTGACTAGAAATGACCAATATGCCCTTTCAACCTAAAGTAAAAATTGAAAGACATAATGCCCTCCTCCTACTAACCCCAGCCGTTGAACACCACCACCAAACCACCCCTCCGATGCTCCATCGCCACCGATCCACTACCACTTTCCAGCCCACCACTTTTCAACTCGACCACCGCCACCCTCACCACTTTCCAGCTAGCACCACCACCACCACCTTACACCGCCACCCCTTAAACGCACTACCCCAGCCACCACGACCACCACCCCCCGACGATAAAAGCCATCACCACAGGCTTCCCGCCTCCCGCCGCCAACCACCAGTCCGGCCACAACCTCCTGGCCACCACCCCACCCTTTCAGTGCCACCACTACCACCATCCTCTGCCACCTACCTCCGGCCAACTCCTCCGTCGCGCCTCAGCTCCACACATCCAACACCCCCATCCTCACCAGGCCACCGAATGAGCGTCTCTCAATCCCTAAATCCTCCACTATCGTGCCACCATTAACGCCGACGACCACTACCCCTCCTGGCTCCACACGCACAACACCACAGCATTCACCTCGCCACTGAACGAGCATCTCCCGCCATGACGACGCCCTAAAACCTAAATCACCAATTTCATAAGATTTTCTTCCTCCACGAGCGTCATTTTACCAATTGGGCTAGGTGGCGATTTGCCTCAAAATCTACAAAAGGCTATCCAGCAAGGTGGTCGTGCGCAACGGCTCTAATTTTTTGCTCTGGTGGGGTGGCTGTGCACATGGGCTCCTGATTTTCTCTCCGATAGGGTGACCGTGCGCAACGGCTTCAGATTTTCTCTCCGGCAGGGGGGCCATGCACAGCAGCTCCATATTTGTTCTCCAGCAGGGTGGCCATGCACAACGGCTTCAAATTTGCTCTTCGGCGGCTCTCGAAAAATGAAGATAAAGAGAATAATGAAGATGAAGGAGATTAGGGGTTCAGGGGTATGAAAGTAAGTTCAATACTTTTTGTATTTTTTGTATCTTTTTATAGTGGGGTAAATTTGTCTTTTTATCATAGTCCATCCTCAAACTGGCAAAAAATGTTATATTTGCACATACACCAGTTATTTAGGGTTATATTTTCACTTTAAATTCTCATAGGGTTATATTTACACTTATATGAACTATGTATGGTTATATGTGCACTTTTCTCTGTATCTTAATTTGACATTGATTTCTTTGTTTTGGTTTATCTTGGAGCTCCTTAATCCACGCTCCTTGATTCGCACCTCAAGTGAATCCAGAGAAGAAGAAGAAGAAGTAGTAGTAGTAGGGTTATTAGGCGCTAGAACAACACATTTTATATTAGTGCGGATTTATAATAGTTAATTTTCATAGTCGATGTATCCACCTCAGTTGTATAGTGGCTTTGAGTGTTCATAAAATTAAATTCAAGTTTTTCCTATATTTTAATGCATTTTTGTGTTTTGAAAAATATTTGATTTTTTTTATAAAAATGAACACCGATAATCGTTGCACATTTTATTATTTAGTGCCTAGATATTTCTTAGCACTGGTTATTATCACAAAAATGATGCTAATTTATAACCATTTTATAAAAAAATAAAGCAGTGATATTGTAAAATGAAGCACCATTATACTTAGTGAAAGAATGATTTCCCGTGATGATTTATGTATTACTGCTCAGAATAAATAGAGTACAAAATATATAAGGAATACTAGTAATAAAATAACTCAGTCTTGTCATTAAACTATATCCACATCTAATCAGATATTTGACTGATTCTAACACCTCCCCCACCCCCTGCCTTCAAGCAATGCGTCGGTATCCAACGCAAAGCTTGGACCTGAAGAATTCGAACAGTGGAAGAGAGAGCCCTTTGGTGAAAATGTCCGCAATCTAAAGAGCAGTAGGAACATGAGCAACATGCAACTTACCAGAAGTAACCAATTC
>JAUOBV010504391.1:0-10030 GCA_032360425.1 Rubia occidens | reverse complement strand
TATAATTTCAAATTGATTAAGAGTATTGTATTTTGGCTATATCCAAAACCACGAGACAAATGAAAATAATGAAATGTGAAACATTTCAATCACACCAATGGAAAGTACGATTTTCAAAAAATTATGATTTTCTTAGTTTTTATTTTCTTTCTGTAACATTCATAACAATTGGACCTAGGTGTTGATATCGATCTATCATCGCTAAGGGTGGATTGGGCCTCAAGGTAAGGAGGAGGCACCACATTCTGCACTTATTCATCTTCCACTCTGAGCGAAAAATTATGCTCGGGATCGTGGTTCATCTGTTCAAGATCCCTCTGGTTTGTTGGGTAGTGATCAAAATGAGCTATCACTGATTTTTGGATTTGGCCTTCGGGGAAAACCCGCTAGCCAACCTTGCATGCATGATGGCGGGTTCGAGGTACATCCTGTGGGGGCTTCGTCAGAAGTGTAGTTGAACCGTTAGAGCTGAATTATATGAAAATGGAAAGAAAAGTCTAAATTTTTATAATTTTTATCACAAATGCAAAAAAAAATGACACGTAGAAATCATGCACTTAATTGCGTGTTGATAGTAATAATTTTGTGTCTTGGTTATATTTTCAATGAAAAATCTGTGCGGTGATTGTCTTAACCTTAATTGGAAAAACTAAAAGATGGTATGGGCATGCGGTTTTGGTCATTCATCAATTGTTATTGAATAGTTGGTTCACATAGAGTGGGTGTAAATGTTTAACATATGATTATAACTCTTTCAAAATTGTATAAATTTTAGTTCCATTAAATTCATACTTTTAAATTTTTCTATGTACTATTGAAGTAAATTGTCGTAATTCCTCCTAAACTTTTGCCAGACAGCACAAAACAGGTAATTGATTAAGCTCTTGCGTACTTCATGTAGCCCTGCATCGATACATTGATATCAGCAAGCTTATTCCTCCCCACATTCTGTGTCGAGGGAAATTTCTCACCACGGAAGGAAGTAGTTGATGCACTTAAAGGGTCTTCGACGTGATTGTGATTCTACACAATCGAGACCGGATATGGAGTAGAAGTAAGAGCGGCTATGATGGCGTCTCGCTTCTGCATCTTATTTTCTGCTCCAGCTGGTTTCCAGCCAAGAATCTGGCCCACTTGGCTTGAACAATGGGAAAGTTTGAAGTACATCAGGTGGGGACTTTAACAGTAGTGTGGCTAGGTAGTTATATCCGAGAGATAAAAACTAAGTAAATTACATAATAAGTTTGATATGATCTTAACAATATTAAAGTTATTTTAGTTGATGAACATTTTATGTTATGTTGGCATAATTGTCGCACAAATAACATTTTTAGCACTATTTTTACATGAAGTATAGTGATCCATTATATTTCATGTCGGGTATGATTGTTGCACACGTTACATCGTTAGCAATATTTTGTTACAAAACGTAGGATCCGTTGTAGTACGTGTTATGCACGGTTCAGATGAAGTAAGTGTGGAAAATACATTATGAACAACAATTCCTTTTAGATCCAAAATCTCCATATTTCCATAAGAAGAGACTATTAGTGCTAATGTTATTCATGAATGGTTGATTATTGGTGCATTAATGAGAGTTTAGGAGCAGTTAGTTGAGAGAAAATGAAATAAACAGAAAAGGCTAAAACATTTAAATTTTTGTCACGTTTACAATTAACCTGCAACCCATAATATATGGACTTGAAAAAATTTTCATAGTAAATTTTATACACATGAAAGTAATCTAACATTTCATTTTATTTTAGAAAAATAAAAATATTGCACTAATATAATTTAAAATTTATTAAGAGTATTGTATTTTGGCTATATCCAAAACCACGAAACAAATGAAAATAATGAAATGAAAAACATTTCAATCACACCAATGGAAAGTACTAGTTTCAAAAAATTATGATTTTCTTAGTTTTTATTTTCTTTCCATAACATTCATAACAATTGGACCAAGGAGTTGATATCTATCTATGATTGCTAAGGGTGCACTGGGCCTCAAGGTACAGAGGAGGCACCACATTCTTCACTTATTCATCTTTTACTTTGAGTGTAAAATCAGGCTCGGGATCGTGGTTCATCTATTCAAGATCCCTCTGATTTGTTGGGTAGTGATCAAAATTAGCTATCACTGGTTTTTTGGTTTGGCCTTCGGGGAACAACCGCTAGCCAACCCTGCTTGCATGACGGTGGGCTTGAGGTACATCCTGTGGGGGCTTTGTCAGAAGGGCAGTTGAATCGTTAGACCTGAGTTATAAGAAAATGGAAAGAAAAGTCTAAAGTTTTATAATTTTTATCACAAAGGCAAAAAAATGACACCTAGATATTATGCAGTTAATTGAGTGTTGATAGTAATAATTTTGTGTCTTGGTTATATTTTCAATGAAAAATCTGTGTGGCGATTGTCTCAACCTTAATTGGAAAAACAAAAAGATGGTATGGGCATGCATTTTTGGTCATTCATCAATTGTTAATGAATAGGGTATTCACATAGAGTGGGTGTAAATGTTTAAGAAATGATTATAACTCTATCAAAATTGTATAAATTTTAGTTCCATTCAATTCATACTTTAAATTTTTCTAAATACTATTGAAATAAATTGTTGTAATTCCTCATAAACTTTTGTCAGACAGAATGAAACAAGTAATTGATTCAGCTTTTTGTACTTCATGTAACCCTGCATCGATACATTGATAACAACAAGCTTATTCCTCCCCACATTCTGCGTCGAAGGAAATTTCTCACCACGGAAGGAAGTTGTTGATGCACTTAAGGGGTCATCGACGTTATTGTGATTCTCCACAATTGAGACCGGATATGAAGTAGAAGTAAGAGCTGCTATGATGGCGTCTCTCTTCTGCTTCTTGTTTTCTGCTCCTGCTGGTTTCCAGCCAAGAATCTGGCCCACTTGGCATGCACAATGGGAAAGTTTGAAGTACATCAGGTGAGGGCTTTGACAGCAGTGTGGCTAGGTAGTTATATCTGAGAGATAAAACTAAGTAAATTACATAATAAGTTTGATAAGATCCTAACAATATTAAAGGTATTTTAGTTGCTGAACATTTTATGGTATGTTGGCACAATTGTCGCACAAATAACATTGTTAGCACTATTTTTTCATGAAGTATAGTGATCCATTATATTTCATGTTGGGCACGATTGTTGCACACGTTACATCGTTAGCCCTATTTTTTTACAAAGTGTAGTGATCCGTTGTAGTTCGTGTTATGCACGGTTCAGATGAAGTAAGTGTGGAAAATACTTTATGAACAACAATGCTTTTTAGATCCAAAATCTCCATATTTTCTTAAGAAGAGACTATTAGTGCTAATGTTATTCATGAATGGTTGATTATTGGTGCATTAATGAGAGTTTCAAAGCAGTTAGTTGAGAGAAAATGAAATAAACAAAAAAGGCTAAAACATTTAAATATTTGTCACGTTTACAATTAATCTGCAACCCAGGATATATGGACTTGACAATTTTTTCATAGTAAATTTTGTACACATGAAAGTAATCTAACATTTCATTTTATTTTAGAAAAATAAAAATATTGCACTAATATAATTTAAAATTGATTAAGAGTATTGTATTTTGGCTATATCCAAAACCACGACACAAATGAAAATAATGAAATGAAAAACATTTCAATCACACCAATGGAAAGTACGATTTTCAAAAAATTATGATTTTCTTAGTTTTTATTTTCTTTCCATAACATTCATAACAATTGGACCTAGGTGCTCATATCGATCTATGATCGCTGAGGGTACATAGGGCCTCAAGGTACGGAGGAGGCACCACATTCTACACTTATTCATCTTGCAGTTTGTGTGGAAAATCAGGCTCGGGATCATGATTCATCTATTCAATATCCCTCTGATTTGTTGGGAAATGAACAAAGTGAGCTATCACTAGTGTTTTGGTGTTGCGTTCTGGGAACACCTGCTAGCTAACCTTGCTTGCAAGATGACGGGTTCGACGTACATCTAGTAGGGGCTTCGTTAGAAGTGCAGGTTAGCCGTTACAGTGGAGTTATAAGAAAATGGAAAGGAAAGTATAAATTATATAATATTTATCACAAATGCAAAAAAAAAGTGACACCTAGAAATCATGCACTTAATTACCTGTTGATAGTAATAATTTTGTGTGCTGGATAATATTTTCAATGAATAATTTGTGCGGTGATTTTCTCAACATTAATTGGAAAAATTAAAAGGTGGTATGGGCATGCATTTTTTGTCATTCATCAATTGTTATTGAATAGTTGGTTCACATAGAGTGGGTGTAAATGTTTAAAATACGATTATAACTCTTTCAAAATTGTATAAATTTTAGTTCCATTCAATTCATACTTTTAAATTTTTCTATGTACGTGTCAATTCACACATTGTAGTACGTGTTATGCACGGTTCAGATATAGTAAGTGTGGAAAATACATTATGAACACCAATTCTTTTTATATCCAAAGTCTCCATATTTTCTTAATAAGAGACTATTAGTGCTAATGTTATTCATGAATGGTTGATTATTGGTGCATTAATGAGTGTTTCGGAGCTGTTAGTTGAGAGAATATGAAATAAACAGAAAAGGCTAAAACATTTAAATTTTTGTCAAGTTTACAATTAATCTGCAACCCAGAATATGTGGACTTGACAATTTTTTCATAGTAAATTTTGTACACATGAAAGTAATCTTAAATTACATTTTATTTTAGAAAAATAAAAATATTACACTAATATAATTTCAAATTGATTAAGAGTATTCTATTTTGGCTATATCCAAAACCACGAGACAAATGAAAATAATGAAATGTAAAACATTTCAATCACACTAATGAAAAGTACGATTTTAAAAAATTTAAGATTTTCCTAGTTTTTATTTTCTTTCCATAACATTCATAACAATTGGACCTAGGTGCTGATATCGATCTATGATCGCTAAGGGTGCACTGGGCCTCAAGGTTTGGAGGAGGAACCACATTCTGCACTTATTCATCTTGCACTTTGAGTGGAAAATCAGGCTCGGGATCGTGGTTCATCTGTTCAAGATCCCTCTGATTTGTTGGGTAGTGATCAAAATGAGCTATCACTGGCTTTTATGTGTGGCCTTCGGGGAACACCCGCTAGCCAACCCTGCTTGCATGAGGGCGGTCTCGAGGTACATCCAGTGGGGGCTTCGTCAAAAGCGCAGTTGAACCGTTGGAGCTGAGTTATAAGAAAATGGAAAGAAAAGTCTAAAGATTTATAATTTTTATCACAAATGCAAAAGAAAAATGACACCTAGAAATCATTTCTTAATTGCGTGTTGATAGTAATAATTTTGTGTGGTTGATTATATTTTCAATGAAAAATCTGTGCGTTGATTGTCTCAACCTTAATTGGAAAAATTAAAAGATGGTATGGGCATGCGTTTTTGGTCATTTATCAATTGTTATTGAATAGTTGGTTGACATAGAGTGGGTGTAAATGTTAAAGATATGATTATAACTCTTTCAAAATTGTATAAATTTAAGCTCCATTCAATTCATACTTTTAAATTTTTCTATGTACTATTGAAATAAATTGTTGTACTTCCTCATAAACTTTTTTCTATGTATTTTCCGCAAGCTTATTCCTCCCCACATTCTGCGTCGAGGGAAATTCAAACCACGGAAGGAAGTGGTTGATGCACTTTAGGGGTCATCGACGTGATTGTGATTCTCCACAATCAAGACCGGATATAGAATAGAATTAAGAGCTGCTATGATGGCGTCTCGCTTCTGCTCCTTGGCTTTCTGCTTCTACTGGTTTCCAGCCAAGAATCTGGCCCACTTGGCTTGCACAATGGGAAAGTTTGAAGTACACCAGGTGGGGACTTTGATAGTAGTGTGGCTAGGTAGTTATATCCGAAAGATAAAAACTAAGTAAATTACATAATAAGTTTGATAAGATCTTAACAATATTAAAGTTATTTTGGTTGCTGAACATTTTATGTTATGTTGGAACAATTGTCGCACAAATAACATTGTTAGCACTATTTTTGCATGAAGTATAGTGATCCATTATATTTCATGTTGGGCATGATTGTTGCACACGTTACATCGTTAGCACTATTTTTGTACAAAGCATAGTGATCCGTTCTAGTACGTGTTATGCACGGTTCAAATGAAGTAAGTGTGGAAAATACATTATGAACAACAATTCTTTTTAGATCCAAAATCTCCATATTTTCTTAAGAAGGGACTATTAGTGCTAATGTTATTCATGAATGGTTGATTATTGGTGCATTAAGGAGAGTTTCGGAGCAGTTAGTTGAGAGAAAATGAAATAAACAGGAAAGGCTAAAACATTTACATTTTTGTCACGTTTATAATTAATCTGCAACCCAAAATATATGGACTTGAAAATTTTTTCAGAGTAAATTTTGTACACATGAAAGTAATCTAACATTTCATTTTATTTTCAGAAAATAAAAATGTTATAATAACATAAATTCAGATTGATTATGAGTGTTTTAGTTTTCTAGATCTAAAACCTTGAGAAAAATAAAAATACTAACACTTCAATCACACCAATGGAGAGTACGATTTTCAAAAAATTATGATTTTCTTTGTTTTCTTTTCTTTCCATAACATTCATAACAATTGGGCCTAGGTGCTCAGATCGATCAATGATCACTAAGGGTGCATAGGGCCCAAGGTACAGAAGAGGCACCACATCCTGCACCTATTCAGCTTGCACTATGACTGGAAAATCCGTCTTGGGATCATGGTTCATCCGTTCAATATCACCCTGATTTGTTGGGAAAGATAAAATGAGCTATCACTGGTGTTTTGGTGTGGCATTCGGGGAACATCCTCTAGCCCACCCTGCTTGCATGATGTCGGGCTCGAGGTCTATCCAGTGGGGGCTTAGTTGGAGGTTTAGTTGAGCCGTTACTACTGAGTTATAAGAAATTGAAAGAAAAGTCTAAAATTGTATAACATTTATCACAAATGCTAAATAAATGTGACACCTAGAAATCATGCAGTTAATTGCATGTTGATAGTAATAATTTGTGTGTTGGATTATATTTTCAATGAAAAATCTGTGAGGTGATTGTCTCAACATTAATTGGACAAATTAAAAAATGGTATGTGTATACGTTTTTGGTCTTTGATCAATTGTTATTGAATAGTCAGTACATATAGAGTGGGTGTAAATTTTTAAAATACGATTATAACTCTTTCAAAATTGTATAAATTTTAGTTCCATTCAATTCATACTTTTGAAATTTTCTATTTACTATTGAAATAAATTTTTGCCATTCCTCATAAGATTATGTCCAATAGAACGAAACAGGTAACTGATTCAGCTCTCTTGTACTACATGTAGCCCTGCATCGATACATTGATATCAGCAAGCTTATTCCTCCCCACATTCTGCGTCGAGGGCAAGCTCTCACCACAAAAGGAAGTGGTTGATGCTCTGAAGGGGTCATCGACGTGATTGTGATTTTTCACAATCGGGACAGGATAAGAAGTAGAAGTTGGAGCTGCTACGATGGCGTCTGGCTTCTGCTTCTTAACTTTCTGCTCATGCTAGTTTCCAGCCAAGAATCTGACCAACTTGGCTTGCATAATGGCAAAGCTTGAAGTACATCAGGTGGGGACTTTGACAGTAGTGTGGTTAGGTAGTTATATCTGAGAGATAAAAAATAAGTAAATTACATAATAAGTTTGATAAGATCTTAACGTAATTATAGTTATTTTAGTTACTGAACATTTCATGTCATGTTGGCACAATTTTCGCACAAATAACATTGTTAGCACTATTTTTGCACGAAGCATAGTGATCCATTATACTTCATGTTAACCCGATTGTTGAACAGGTTACATCGTTAGCTCTATTTTTGTACAAAGCATAGTGATCCTTTGTAGTACGTGTTATGCAGGGTTCAATTGAAGTAAGTGTGGAAAATACATCATGAACAACAATTCTCTTTAGATCCAAAATCTCCATATTTTCTTGAAAAGAGACTATTAGTGCTAATGTTATTCATGAAAGGTTAATTATGGGTGCATCAATAAGAGTTTCAAAGGGCTTAGTTGATAGAAAATGGAATAAACAGAAAAGGCTAGTACATTTAAAAAAATCACATTTACAATTAATGTGCAACCAGGAATTTATGGACTTAACAACTTTTTCTTAGTAAATTTTGTACACATGAAAGTAATCTAACATTTCATTATATTTTCAAATAATAATATTACACTATATAATTTCAAATTAATTAATAGTATTTTAGTTTGCTAGATCTGAAACTACAAGACAAATGAAAATACTGAAATATAAAGCACTTCAATCAGACCAATGGAGAGTACAATTTTCTAAAAACTAAGATTTTCTTATTATTTATTCTCTTGCCATAAAATTTATAACAATTGGACGCAGGTGCTCAGTATTGTCTATGATGGGCCTCAAGGTACGGAAGAGGCACCATATCCTACACCTATTCAGCATGCAATGTGATTGGAAAATCCAGCTCGGGATCGTTGTTCAACTGTTCAATATCCCTCTAATTTTTTTGGGAAATGATAAAAATGCGCTTTCATTAGTGTCTTGGTGTGGCCTTTGGGGAACACCCGCTGGCCAACCCGGCTTACACGACGGCGGGCTCGAAGTACATCCAGTGGGGCTTCGTCGGAAGTGCAGTTGAGTCGTTATAGCTGAGTTATAAGAAAATGGGAAAAAATTCAAAATGGTACAAAATTTATCACAACTGTAAAAAAAGGACACCTAGAAATCAGGCAATTAATTGCCTGTTGATAGTAATCATTTTTTGTGCTGGATTATATTTTACATGAAAAATGTGCGGTGATTCTCTCAACTTTAATTGGACAAACTAAAAGATGGTATGTGTATGCATTCTTGGTCATTCATCAATTCTTATTGAACAGTTTGTTCATACATAGTGGGTGCATATGTTGAAAATGCGAAGATAAATCTTTCAAAATTGTATAAATTTGAGTTACATTAAATTCCTACTTTTGAAATTTTCTATTTACTTTTAAAACAAATGGTTGTAATTCTTCCTTAAAGTATATCCTTCTGCATGAAATAGGTGACTAATTCAGCTCTTCTTTACTACATCTAACCATGCATCTACACATTGCTATCAACTGGATTATTCCTCACCCAATTATGCGTCAAGGGAAAGCTCTCACCACGGAAGGAATTGGTTGATGCATTGATGGGGTAATCAACATGATTGTGATTCTCCACAATCGAGATCAGATAAGAAGTAGAAGTTGGATCTGCTATGATGGCTTCGGGTTTCTTCTTCTTGTTTTTTTGCTCATGCTAGTTTCCAGCCAAAAAACTGACTGACTTGGCTTGCACAATGGCAAAGCTTGAATTACATCAGGTGGGAACTTTGACAGTAGTGTCGCTAGGTAGTTATATATGAGAGATAAAAACTAATTAAATTACATAATAATTTTGGTAAAATCTTAACAAGATTAAAGTTGTTTTAGATGCTAAACATTTTATATTATGTTGGCACAATTGTCGCACAAATAACATTGTTAGCACTATTTTTGAATGACGCATAGTGATATATTATACTTCGTGTTGGCACAATTGTTGCACAAATTACATCGTTAGCACTATTTTTGCACGAACCATAGTGGTCCATTGTAGTTCGTGTTATGCACAGTTCAAATGAAGTAATGGTGGAAAATACATCATGAACAACAATTCTTTTTAGTTTCAATATCTTCATATTTTCTTAAACAGAGACTATTTGTGCTAATGTTATTCATGAAAGGTTGATTATGGGTGCATTAAGTAATTTTCAGAGCGATTAGTTGAGAGAAAATGAAATAAAAATAAAAAGGCACGAACATTTGATTATTATTTTTCACATTTACAAATAATGTGCAACCTAGAATACATACACTTTACAACTTTTTGTCAGTAAATTTTGTACACATGAAAGTAATCTAACATTTCATTATATATTCCTAATATAGAAAATTACACTAATGTAAATTCAAAT
>JAUOBV010504171.1:0-10031 GCA_032360425.1 Rubia occidens | reverse complement strand
CAACCAGCAAGTGTGCGTCAACAAACATGAAATGGTAGCCAAAGTATGAGGCTAAACATGTGCTATTTCCGACCTTCAACAAACCAAGGATAGAGAGTGGGTCTTCGACCTTCTACTAACCAACAGCAAAAAGAAGTCATTAGCCTTCAGCAAACCGAAACCATTAGCCGTTGTGTGGGCTAATTTTGTGGTGGTTTCGGCCTTCATCAAATCGGAAAGGTTAACCATATGTGTACGGTTAACTGAGTGGCTAATCAATCCTTCTACCAATGGATAACTTCTAAAAAAATCATATTTTTCTAGGAGATTCTCCATTTGTTTCACAATTTGCTTCCAGCACTAGGTCAGTGACAACAAAACTGGTGATCAATTTCCTATCGTCATATTGAACCCTGTATTAGCTTAAAAAGTTCCAAAATTTTCACACATTTTTCAATTATTCATGATCATCCTTTCAACCAATTTCCACAATTTTATGAGCAGTCCTCCTTGGAATTTTATTTTTCCTTTCGGCAGCAGTACTATTTGCCAGGAATTGACAATTAGGTTTCTGGATTTTTTATGGCATCAAAACTGCTTAAAAAATTCTGATTTTTTACATCTCCTATGCCTACACAAATTTTCACAATTTTATGGGGACATATCCCCCCACAACAAATCCGACGAACAACAACCATACATCTTCATCAATAAGATCACACGGCTAACCCAAAACCAACTCAAACCCAGATTAGAATAGTTTTCCTCTGGAAATAAGTGATTAAGAACCATGTAACAGTCACACTGAATGATCTTGAAGACCCTTGATGAGTTTGGCTGATGTCCTTCATGCTCCACCTTATTCTGTTGGCTCCAAATATAATAAATTGAGGCTACTAAAGCTAAGGGGCATAGTTTTTTCCTTAGCTTAGAACCTATGATTTGTCTCTCTATCCACTTTTCCAAGCTTTCAACCAACTCAGTTCTCATTCTTAAGCCAATCCAGGCTCTCACTCTATCCCATATCACCCAAACAAAATCACACTTAAAGAACAAATAATCATTAGTTTCCACCTTCAAGCGACCTATGGAGCAGATAAAATCACACTACAAACATATTCTATTGTTTATGACACGTGGTGTGGTCTATGGTCAACACTTTCCCATATCTATCACGTAGGGTGAACATATAATTTTCCATCGGCACTGCTTCTGTAATTAGGGGAGTGCAACAATGGCACTGCCTGTTGTGCAGATCTGAATCTCCCCCGTGCTATTACGTCCTGGGCACTACACCACGAATGCTTCTCCCTAAGCCTAAAAATTCAAAGGGGTGAAGTACCTTATCGATGACTCTAGGTTTGCAAAGCTAACCATAGTTTGTTACTTTAGCTATCTCTATCAGTAACCTTTCGGACCAACTCGCTAGCTAACTAGTGTATGGTCGATCGTAATGTTGACTCGGTAACCCACATGCACACACCCACACGGTTTCAGACTATCATTACCCCCAAACATATCTAAGTTTCCCTCCCAACGGATATCAATAACTGCACCAACATGAAAGCAGACTATGTTGTGTACCAATATTAGTGAGACAATCATGCAGTTAATAAGAACATAAAGAACAAGCTAACATAATAATCACAAACACATAAAAATAGTTAGATCTAGGGAATCCCTTAAAACAAACATTAATTCATAAACACAAATACAAACCCCAAGTAAACAAACTACTCCATAAGCATTGAGTCCAAGTATTTAATTGGATTCAATGCCTTTGGGCAAAAGGAAAATAAAGAGAAGATGAGAACTTTTTCTCTCTATCCTACTCTTGAAGTTAAAAATGAACATAAACTTAAACCCTATTAGACATAGGTCCATATATGCAGTAGTAGGTAATTCGGCCTTGTAGCAACTGCAATTGATGCGACTAGTGGAAAGCGGCGCGGGCCATACGAGGTCGTGCTGGCCCTGGGAGCACGGCACGACACGGCCCGTGTAGCTTCGTGCTGGCACAGGCCGCACAATCTTACATGGGCTGGAACAGTGTGACATGGATCAGCACGGGCCACTGGCTAGTGTCACATTTTGAACTTTTAATTTGCTGGCTTCATGTCATTTAGTGTGGTTCATCGGTTAGAAGGACTTTTTGCTCAATTAAACTACAAGCCATGTAATTTTTCACACCTCGTGGGCTGTTCTTCCCTTTTGAAACTTAAACGGCATAGACTATGTGAAATGGAGCGGTCCACACCCATACTTAGGCTTTGGAGCAAAATTGGGAACATGGGAGACACTCCTGCACGGACAGACACGCCCCGTACATATTGACACACCCTATGTTGAGGGGTTGTGGCATGGCTCGTGTTGGTTGGCATGGGCATTGCTAGCCACCCATGGCATGGGTTGTGATAGCTTAGTTTGGCTCGTGCTGGGCTTCTATTCTTGATCTTCAAATCCATTTTTCTCAGCCTGATTCGGCTCGTGCTGGGCTTCTTGCTGGCCGGCTAATTCGGCTGGTTAGCGCCGTCTTCCGTTCTTGATCTTCAAATCCATTTTTCTCAGCCTAATTCCATCTGCTACCATGCATTTAGGTTTGTGGCCTTCAATCTATTACCATCCTCACGAATGACCTTTAACATCTTTAACCACCCTCGCAGATGACCTTCTAAAATATGATGTAAAAATACTCATGAGCAACCTACTTGTAATGTAAACCTCAATATTTAGAAAAGAAAACCAATAATTGTTGTCTAAACCCTTTATCATGTAAACCTAACTAAAACTAGCAATCGACCACACAAAATATGATAATAAATGTGTATACATTGGTTAACTCATGCATAATGGAGCACATCACATCCCCACCACCATTGGTGTTCAAGTTCGGGTTTCTCTTTCGAGGATGCAAGTTTGACACCTCATTCTTATGCTTTGACGACTCTTCTTGAGTCTGGGAATGGATAAAGTAGTCATAAAGAAGACCACTTTTCACGAGCCTTAATTTTAACTCTGATGTGATGGCACTCCTCAATATCATGGTCGCATTATTTATTTGATGACTTTCTTGAGGTGAAATCCTTCATCGAAGGGGTGCTTTAAACAAATTGCGATAATGGTTAAGATCTATGTACTAGATTTAGCCAAAGAGGTGTACCTCTTGAAGTTGGATCTCAAAGCTTCTGATGACTTCCTTCCCCTATGGTTTTTTGGCCTTATATGAATTTCTACCATGTTGTCGCTCTTTCTCTCTTTCACGTAGGAGCATCTTAGACCTTTGAGTGTTGCTTAACGACCTCCTGCAACTGCCTTTTTTCCTTCCCCAACCCGATTCACCGTTTGTGGGGGAATCTTCTTGCCTCATTGCCTAATTATTGTTCATGCCTTAGTTATTTTGATCATGGTTCTTGTCTTGCTTTTTTTATTATTATTGTTCCCATTTTAACTTCTTGGTTGATTATTGCTCTTCCACCCCCCAACCACACACTCCCGAAGTTGATCACGAATTACACATTTCTTAGTATCTCTCTTGAGATCACAACAATCTTAGGTGTCGTGTCTATAATCATTGTGGAATTATCACCACTTCATAGACGAATTTAGTGGGAGTATATTGTAAAAGTTGTAGCTCTTATCTATTGATCTCACATCAAAAATTGGTTATCTCCCATCGTTTGAGATCAATATGATGACTCTATATGCTAACCTTGGGATTGCTTCATTGAGCATCCAGATGGTTGTGTCATTGACCATACTTGATGATGTATGTTCAGATATTACATCACATGCTAAAGAACAACTACTAAAGGTCTGGGCATTGATGTCTGCCAATAACAGTTATTGCCTAAGCCGTGTACAACTGTATACCCCTCACTGTCTAAGCTTCTGGCATAAACTGCACATAAGACTACATACCTGGTATTGTTGCTTCTCTGATGTTTGGCCATAATGGTCCTTGGGCTTCAACCATTGACAATTATATCTCTTGAAACCCTACCATCGATGGGTGCATTGCTTGAGACAATGGTACTCCAATGACAAATCATGTTGGTCCCTAAAAACTTGTTATACCATGTGCTATAGACTAGTGTTTTGTTGTGCTGGTGGGGAAGGATTCTTAATAACCATATTAGCTCTTAAATTATTGATGAGATGAGGGAATCATGTCGTTCCAAAGGCTATAGATACCCGTTGTGTGATATTAATCCACTAACTTCGCAAAGGATAATTGTGAATGGTTATAATTTGTGAAATCATGACCTTGATGGAGGTTGGGTGCCCTAACTTTGGATACATAACAAATTAAATTCACATACTCTTGCCTCCATGATACTTGCTTGATTGGCTTCTTCACATGAACTAACCCTATGACCATTCTCCATATGCTAATTTTGTGACACATGATTTGATGATGGTGTTATGATCACTGGATTTTTGTTGAAATGTTATCCCTCCCATTAAGTGAAGAGGGATATTATGCTGCTCTCATGCATTCGTCGTTGCACGGGGCATATTGGTTCTTAGTGGCCCACATGCTACAGTTCCTATTAGCACTAGATCTTAGTTGTTGCACTATGAGTGTTGCCATCGCTCTGGATTGGAATCAGATATTGACTCATGTGTAGTTGAATTTCTTCCTCTTGTGCTGTTTGACTCCTCATCGTTCTGAATAAGGATCAACTGCAATTATTGTTGATTTCCCACACTAATTAAGGTATTAGACTTAGAGCAATCGACCCCACCAGATGTGACAATTAGTGTAATGTGGTTAAAAATTAGTCTTTGTACCTTCTCATATGACCGGTGATCTTACAAGGCTTGTTCGACTAGAGTGTCTGAGGGAAAGAGACTCTGATGATTAACTTAATATAAGGTTTGCATATGATAATATAATAAATAAAATCAAGATATAATAGAGCTTAAATAATGTGTATACCTACGTATTCCAAATTCAACTAGGGTTTAACTGTTGTAGAATGGGACATCTTTTCCCCGATATGCTTAATATTCTTGCATACTTTCTTAATTATGGCCTTCCCATAAGAGTTGATGTGTTTGCCCATCATAACATTAAGGCCTTGAAGATTGGGCCAAGTATCACCATAAACCGAGTGGAGGATCTAGTCTGCCATTTTTAATATTACTTCTGTCCCATAAAAAATAACATAGTTGACCTTTTAGAGTCAAACTGACCCAACTTTGACGGTTTTATTTTATCATTAGATATACAAGACTATTATGATGTAATATATTGGTGAATTCGTTATAACATATATTTTAAAATTATTATAAGGAATTTTTTTGGGATAGACCATCTTTTCCATAGGAAAATGAAACTATGGGATTAAATTAAAATTATAGAAAGGTAAAAAAATTTAGTTGCAATATTTAAAAAATATTATACAACTTGCAATAGTTATAAGTTTATCACCCGATTAATGCAAGCCAAAAATTGTATCTTAATTTCTTCTAATATGGAAATACTGTCTTTCCATAACTTATGTAAAGACCGTCTTTTAAGAGATAGACTCTTATAAAAAAAATGCTAGGTACATTGCACTGCACTTTATACTGCCTAGCCTGGACCTACGACATTTCTCTTTTTCATGCTCTCTGTCTCAAGTTAAATTGCACATAATCAAAGATTCAGTTAAACTTGAAAAATATTGACTACACATTTAAATAGATATTATGCAATATAATATTATTGTATGAGATAGAGTTAGAATCATCGTAACATGTAGTTTTGAACTATTAACTTTTATGTGCTGTTATACTACGTAGTTACATATATTTACAGTCAAACATGTGTGTTGGAGAGCATGAAAAGATTCCATTCAATTTAACTCAGGATAGAGGGAGTATTGTAAATCAATCAAAATATCTAAAACTTTTTTTCATTCTTTGTTATCCTTAGAAACGAAAATACATGTTCTAAACACACGGTCAATTAGCCAAAAGATCATATTGCTCCCCTCTACCAAATAACAAGAAAAGACCTTTGAAGTTTGAATCACAAATCGTCCATGGTATGCAAGGAAAAAATATGACACTGGGTTTGCACATAAATTTTCTCACTTTGTCACCATATATAGACATTCATTGTATTTTTTCTTTCCCTCTCTACCGCAACCCATGTTCCTAAGGCTCCAAACTTAGAACCATCTTGGGTGAGCTGCACATAGCCTGTGAAGAGTGAGTCTTCTTAGATCAATCTTGCTTTACAAATACTATTGCATAGCTCAATTACAATATTATAAGAACCAAAAATGAAACTGATGTTCTCAGTTTTGTACCTGCATATCTTCTTTTAGACGTTTTAGGTCAAGTTCGACTTGGTGAATGGTTTGGCGCATGTAAATGGTTAGAATGGTTAGAATCATATTAAGAGGAATAGTGACCATCAGCCTTAATTCAACATCTAGAATTAGTACAATAACCCTTCCAACATGATAGCCTCCAGTAGGTGAGAAGTGACTAGTTCTAGTATAGAGAACCAAAACCATAACAAGTAAATTTGTTAGAGGGAGTAGAAAAGAGTAAAAGCGGAGGGAAGGGCAATAAAATTATCAACTATTTTGAGAAAACTGCAAAGATAAAAACTAAAATTTATTAATTGCAACTAATCCAATTGATACATTAAACTCCATAGGAAATCGTTGCAAAATATGTTCTTGATAAATTTTATTTACATTTTTTTTCCTCTAGCACAGTAATTGTTAGCACCAAAGATAATTCAGCAAATCAACTAATCATCAACTGTATCGTTTTTCATAAAAGTGTGCATGAAAAAGGAGCAAACATATAAGATTTCATATCTGTAGAGTATACCATTATCATTAAAATCCAAATACAGTTCAAGTTAGCTCATGTTTTACCAACATTCGGAATACAAATAAGATAATGTATACTTTTATGCCTAATAGATGGCTCAATTAATTTTTGACCTCATGGTGTTAAAATGTTGTAGACAAACTTCATTAATCATGCATCTCACTCTAGCAAATGAAATTGCAGAGAGCGACTCAAGTACCTTAAACAAAAAGAGATCAGACTAATATATGACAATAAACATACCAGTAATACAAGTAAAAGAAACCAAGAGCTCACAGAGAAATGCATTCTCAATCCACTTGCACGATTTCCAAGTGTTTGGATTGATTTAGCTGTAACAGCTATGTTCACATTTGTATTAAGCTGGAAGTTCATCTTAAATTCATATCAGATTCAAGTGTATCAGTATTTACAATATAGTCATTTGTTAACATCTCAAATATACTTTTACAGTTACAAAGTCAAAGTCAAAGCCAAGCAAAAGCTCGAAAATAGACATACACAAAAAAATTGTAAACAAAGATTATTTCCATTCAAAAACTACAAAGAGCAAGAGATAAAATGTACACTTAGGTAAGAGGTGAGCGAGAAAAGTAATTAAACTAACCAGTCCTTCCCAAAACCCAGACTTCTCGAGGGGTGTCAACATATCAACTGGATCAAAAAGGCCATACTCATCTGTCTATTCAGGAACTAACAAGGAGAAAAGTTAGGATCAAGCAAAGTAGTCGAATGATACATCAATCATTTTCTGCCAACCTTGGAATGGACATTAACAATGCTGACTTTGAGAAATGACTCACATATCAAGTACATCCCAAAACAAGTTTAGAGTATTTTTCAAAGGGTATAAAGTACAGTAGAAACCATAAGTTATAACTTGCAGATAGAAACAACATGCTCTTAGTTAGGTTAGAGGGTGAAGGCGAACCTGAAAATTACGAATTGGTTCTCTTTTGTTTGAAGTATGTATTGCTTGAGTTCTTGGTGTACTTCTACCGAGAATTCTTGAACTGTTATTCCAAATTTTAATTTTTTAAAAAAATAATGGAATATCTCACCTTGAGTGAACTCATGGTGGAAATAAAGCTCAACAAGCAAGTTTTTGTAGGATATGTCATTCCGACCATCCTACCGAGTCTTGCTATTGGTTGAGAGATGAGCACTATGAGAAGAATGAAACCCTTTGTTTTCGAAACCAAGGGTATCATGAGGAGTGCTATGAAGAGGTTGGAGTTGTTGGTTTCCAAGGTCAATGATCTGATGAATTGTATCCCTACTATGATTCTTACAATCCGGAGTGGAGTGGTACTCCAGATTCGTGGTATGGGAATGCATCGGAAAGCCAAAACTAAGAGCAATGTGATTGGCGTTCATCACCTTATGCCACACCACAACAACCCTACCCAAGGGATGAGGGGTCATCTAGTCATCGAGAAGGAAAGCCAAGGTCGGAGTATGAGGAGCTCTTGCATGCTATATAAAATATGGTCACTAACTTGGAAGACTAAACCACATTTAGAATCTTAAACGTGAAGGACCGTTCTTCCGCAAGATTCAAAATTTTGGAAATCCAAGTTAGTCAAATAGCATCTTTTGTGGCCCGATTGGAGGCTAGAGATTCGAGCAAGCTTCCATCACAATCGGAGGTGAATCCGGAGCCAAAGGCAAATCCTTTGACCTTGATGGGCGATGGGGTGAATGAAGTTGAAGAAGAGGTGCAAGGGGATGGAGAATTGGTTGTTGATGACAAAAAAGTTGAGCAAGGGGTGATTGTCCAACATTCATTATTCTTGCCACCATCACCCTCACCTCCACCAATTAAACCAACTCCATCAATTTTGGAATTTTTGGAGGAGACAATAGGGGATCCAAATGACTATGTCAAGCTTCCAAACCACCCATCTCCTTTAAAACCAACTCCACCTCCACAAAATCTTCATCTTGTAAGATTTCTACCCCACCTCTCTACTTTTGGATACTCATGGTGAAGGTGTTCAAACCTTCACCATATGGACAACATTAGGGTCGTGTCGATGGCAATAAATATACGAAGCTTCTCGGGAGGCAACCTGAGTTTTAAATTATTTTAGTAGATTTTTTATTTTGAAAAAAAATCCCTCATCCTTGTCCTAAAACTCTTACCCAAAACCACAAAATACCACCACAAGCCACCACCAAAACCACCATCTAGGAGTACTACTAGTTGTTGCTTTTTGTGGGTGTTGATCAAGACTTGCATAGTTGTGGATTTGTAGTGAATGGGTCGAGGTTGCATATTGGATGGAGTTCGAGAACATGGAGGAGAAAACATTCATTGAGGAGGGAGCATTGCTACCATCGGGAAGGACCTTTAAGGTCCTAGTTGTGAGTATTTTTTCTTTCTCCCTTATTTCTTTATCTTGTCCTTTGGTTCACATTGAGGACAATGTTTGTTTCAAGTGTGGGGGAAGAGAAATATATCTCACTGTATTGTATTGTATTGTATTGTAGTGTTCATATGCTCTACTTTGATTTGTTTTGTTTGAAAAAAAATATAAAATTTCCTGCTAAGTTGAAAACCCGATAGGGCAACTTGGAAAAAATTGGGGGGCCCGGATAGGTCAAAAACATGAAAGGGCGACCTATGCAAAAATGAGAGGGCAAATGGTGTGGAAAAAGGTGAGGGTGAGCATTTTTTTTAAAAAATTGTATGAAGCTAGGATGAAAACCCGAGAGAGCTCCTAGGCAAAATGAGAGAAAATGAGAGAAATTGAAAATTTTATGTTTCTCTTGATTTGTCTATTGGGTAGCGTTTTGGGTAGAGTAAGTTAGTCTGACATTATATGTATACCTCATTCTTTTTATGTTTTTTGGGTTTTTAGATTATCTTAGGCTTTGAGATGTGAGAGCGTGAGAGATTCTTATAAGATGTTGGGTGTTTTGGGAAAACTTTTGCATGGTCCATGAATGCTAGAATTTTCGAGCAAGGAGGTCGAAAAAGCCCCAAAATTGTAGGATTCGCGACACTCAAATATTTCTCCATCTCAAAATCACCCATCTCTTCCTTACCACCTCCAAATACTACGTGAACCTGCTTAACCGCAAACACAACTTGAAACCAATGAGATATCTCTCCCTTGATTGTGATTTCAATGATTTTCTCGAGTTGTTATGTATGATAGTGATTGGACTTGCTTCATGAGAGGTTGTGGGTAGAGTATATTTTGGTAGTG
>JAUOBV010504060.1:0-10032 GCA_032360425.1 Rubia occidens | reverse complement strand
AATTTTTCTTATTGGGTTTGTAATCAAATCCCAAAGTTTAATTAATTAATTTTTGGGATTGAAATTAATTAATTATTGTATTATAAAATCTCTTACCGGTTATTCGGTTAGACCGATTACCAAATTATAAAACCGATAAAAAACCAATTAACCGGATAGCTATAACCGATATTAACTGATTAACCAATTAACCAGTAAACTGAATTAAATACCGGTTCGATTTCGATCGGTTTTCCGATTTTTTTGAACACCCCAAGGTCTGGCCTAGATTCCTCTCGCAATTTCGCTGGGCAAGGACCTCCCAACGGAGTACGCTACCATGTTGGATGTTCATAACAACGAGATCCGACCTTCGCAGCTCGATCACCTCTGGTGGGAGTCTATTCAAGACGATGGCATCAAAATTTCTCTACTCGAGCATCTCAAGGCCTCCGGCAAGTTCTTTTCCGTGGAGGAACTCCGCGGGCTTAATGTGGATGAGGATGGGGAGTAGAAGGAGCCAGACCCCTTGACCCGACCAAAGTCCAAGCGTAGGCCATCCTCTTCAGGGCCTCCCCCCTCGAATCATCCAAGCCGTAGCGTAGGAGAAAATGTATGAACGCTGGTTGTTTAGATGCTTTGTACCTCTTTTTCTATGGTATTCATATTAATGAAATCTTTTTTCTTTGCCTTGGCATTTTATTTACTCGGTTATTCTAAATTTTTGTAGAATCTGTCTTTGGTTCCCTACTGCCCTTCTTACGCTCAGAGGGGGACCATCTTCGAAGAAATCGAAGACTGGGCTTGGGACCATCGAATAGCCTCGGGCCGGTACTGGTGTAGGTCTCTTCATTTGAAGAAGGAGATCTAAATTGCTAAAGAGGAGATAATTTTCCTAAAGGAGGAGCTAGTCCTTTGGTGAGAGGGCCAATATGAGACCTTAAATGGGCTTCTTGACAAGTTGAGTCGCTTAAGGGAAGAGAATGATCTTCTTGCCGCTGCCTGGGATGGATTGGCTGATGATCACAAACTTCTCCAGCATCGACATAGCTAGCTTCTCTCCGAGTTGACCACCGAAATTGGGTTCAGCTCAACTTAGAAGTGATTGAATGCTGCTAAGGCTTTCAAGTCATTAAGGCCTCCATCAAGTACCTAGTCGGCTATGGTCTACTACCACCTCGAGGCTTACAATTATTGTGTGGAGGCCAAGACTCTTCAGGATTCTATTTGGGAGCTTACCTCTAAACTCAAAGGCTAAAAAGAAATGATCCAGTCACTTCAGGCTCTTGTTGACGACTTGGAACGATCGATTAATTTGACCGAGCCGCTATGCTTCGTCACTTATCAAGAGAAGGATAAGCTCGAGGAGGATACCAAAGAGCATTGAAGCACTTTCGAGGCTTACGAACACAGCATTCAAGCCTATTGTCTTTTGCTCAGAATAATGGTGCCTACCCTTATTGACAATCTCGAAGTGTATCTCCAAGAGACCATAGATATCATGAAACGTAAGGAGCTCGAGAATCATCCTAAGTATGGGCTTCCTTTAAATAAGCCAAGGATGGTTGATGGAGATTAGAGGTAAGAAGCAGGGGGCCTCGAGCTTTCGAGGTCCCCGTGAATAGAAAAGCTCAAGGGAAGAAGAAAAGTTTAGCCTCACACTGCCAGGCTCCACATATTTTTGTTCCCCATACCCGGAGCGAGTGCTTATTATCATGAAGTGGGGGGCCTTCTTTGCCTGCTTATCAATTGGGAATCTCTTCGTGAGAGGTACAACCTCCCCAGATTGTTCCAATCCACTTTGGCCGACGTCGGTGGCCCCTCGAGAAATCTTGGGGGGGGGGGGAATCATCCAACTAAGTGATCCAAATAGTGAAGGAGGATGATGGTGATTCTGAAGGTGTTCCCCTTTCTTAGAGGCTCGGGGGTTCCAGCAGTAGGCCGTTGGGTTCTTTCCGTCGGTAGGGGATGCATGATCTGGATGGGCAAGCGCCAGATCTTATGAGGGATTTTCTTACAGCTATAGCCCCTGTAAAATTCGAGGTTATGGAGGACCCCTACCTTCCTTCGAAGGATTTATTCCGCCCCTAATGAAGATTATATTAATAGTATTGTAATGTTTTATTCATTATTATGTTGTAAACTAGGCATCTTCCCTCTATCTCTGAGTTATTTACGGCCCTTATTTGCATTTTCTCTACTTAAATAAGAAGGGTTTCTTTTGCTCATTCCATATGTCCTCTATTTTTTTTAAAAAAGAGATTACCACTCCAATCAACCCTCGAGGATTCTGTCTTGCTGAGGTTTCGAAACAAAAGCGTTCGTCTAGGGTGTTTATCCTTCGAGCACTTTTTACATCTTTAATGGGGATTTCGACCCTGAGGTATTCGTTAAGGGTGTTTATCCCTCGAGCACTTCTATTTTTAATGGGAATTTCGATCCTAAAGCTTTTGTTGAGGGTGTTTATCCCTCGAGCACTTTTATTTTTTTAATGGGGATTTCGACCCCAAAGTGTTCGTTGATGGTACTTATCCCTCGAGCGCTTTTATATTTTTAATGGGGATTTCAACCCCGTGATTTTGTTATGCATTTTTGGCACTTTACTAGTTACTAGAGAAGTTTTTTGAAGAAACACATTTGATAGGTAGGTAATAGAAACAAGGATCCTCTCTCGACTTATAGGAAATTTTATTATCGAGGGTGGTTCTGGGCCTATAGCTTTTTCTGGGTAAGCTACTCCCTAGCCTTACCGAATCTACTGTTACTTAGGGGAATGGTAACTCTTAAGATTCATGATATTCCACCTTCGAGGTATTGGCTCCCCTTGGGGTGTTTCCAGTATATAACAGCCACCCGGGTATACCTCTACAACTCGGTAGGGTCCTTCCCAATTCGCCACCAGTTTGCCTTCTTTTTCTCTTTGGCTCTTTTCGTTCCTTCTCATCACGAGGTCTCCTTGGGAGAACCGGACTCTTCAAACCCTCCGGTCGTGATACCGCTTGATCATTTCTTTCACCCTGGCTTCGTGGAAAGAGGATTTCCCCCAATTTCCCTCAAGAAGGTCCAAGTAAAGCCTGCGTTTTTCATCGTTGACCTCCTGATTCTTGTTGCAATGATGAATCTTCAAAAAGTGGGCAGATTTATCTCAGTGGGGATTACTAATTTTGAGCCATATACTAGGCTATACAAAGTTTCACCTGTGGGAGAGGATTCTGTCATTCGGTATGACCAAAGCACGCTAGGTAATTGTTTGATCCAACTTCCATTGGCACATTCGAGCCTTGTTCTGATGTCGTTGACCATAGTTTGATTCGTAACTTCCACCTGCTCATTAGCCCGTGGGTGATACACATTGGTGACTTTCTGGCAGATTTTGTATTCCTTGCACCACATTTGAATGGGTCGCTGACGAATTTAGTTCCATTATCGATTATAATGTTTTGAGGGATCCCAAAGTGACAAATAATATTCTTCCAGCAAAACCCGATCACCGCCTTCCCCTTTATGCTGCTTAGGGCTTCAGCTTCCACCCATTTTGTGAAAGAGTCTACTGCTACGATCAAGTACCGGTAGTGGCGTGGGGTTTCTAGGACTAGACCAACGAGATAAATCCCCCATCAGTCAAATGTCCATGAGCTACTTATGTTTATCATTTATTCTTGGAGCATGTAGGTTATCAGTGTGTTGCTGGCATTGGCGGAAGGATTGAATATGCTTACTAACTTCCTCATACATTTTGGTCCAGTAGTACCCCGCTAGGATGAGTTTTTTTAGCAATCAATATAACTTCCCATTGACTCCCGCATACTCCCTCATGGGTTTCTCGGATCAAGTAGTCAGCTTCGTGTGATGTGACACATCAAAATAGTGGTTGCAAATAGCCTCGTCGGTGAAGCACATCTTCATAGATTATGTACTTGGGGTTTTTTAGTCGAACATTCCTTGCTTCAATGGCCCCTTTCGGGAGGGTACAGTCTCAAAAGTAGTTCGGGATTGGTGTTATCCACAAGTTTTCTTCTTCCTCCATCATTACCTCTACTTCTTCTTCGAAGCTTCGTTTGCGTAGTTTCTCAACTATCAGATGCCTTTGTGATTACAAATCCAATTCGGATGAGGCCATCTTGCTCAAAGCATCAGCCTTATGGTTCTTTTATCAGGGGACTTGGGTCAGAGTGTAGTGATTGAAATACTGGAGGAGTGACTTAACCACCTCCAGGTAGCGCTGCAGGCTTCTTTCCCTAGCTTTGTATTCCCCCCTGACTTGCTGGATCATGATTTGGGAATCACTATAGATTTCTAAGCTTTGGACTCCTAAGTCTTTGGAGAGTCGAAGCCCGGTGATTAATTCCTCATACTCTGCTTCGTTAATTGTGGCCTTGAAGTTAAAGTGTAGGGCATAGGGATAATCTTTCTTGTCTGGGCTTGTAACTCCCTCCCAGGTGGGAGGACCCATCTACGTATATATTTCACCTCCTCTCAGCATATTCATCAATCTTGTTTGAAACCAGTTTGGTTGTTTCGACAAAGAAATATGCCAAGGTCTGACCTTTGATGACTGTTCTTTGGCAGAACTGGATATTATGTTCATCGAGTTTGATTTCCCATTTCATCATTCTGCCTGATGCCTTTGGTTTAAGGAGCACTTTCCTGATTGGGTAACTGGCGAGGATGATTATTTAGTGGCTTTGAAAATACAGTCGGAGACATCTAGCGGCCTGGACCAAGGCCAAGATTAATTTTTAGGGCAGTATACCGTGTATCGGGGTCATGCAGCGCCCTTGTAACAAAGTAGATAAGGGTGTTGGGATCTGTCATTTTCTTTGACAAACACCGCGCTTATCTCTAAAAGTGAGGCCTAAATGTATAAATACAAGTCTTCCCCTTTCTGAGGCTTCATAAGGGTAGGTTGGCTTCGCAATTGTTCCTTCAGGTCTTTAAATGCTTGATCATACTCTTGCATCCAATCGATTTTTTTTTGGCTTTTTGGAGGACCTCAAAGAATTGCAAGTGTTTTTCTGCACCTTTTGAAAGGAATCAGCTAAGTGCCACCAGCAACCCCGTAAGCCTCTGGACCTCTTTGACGGTTCGTGGGGACTTCATGCTCAACACGGTTTCCACCTTTTCTGGGTTTACATCGATCCCCCTCTCTGAGACCATGAACCCCAGTAACTTTCCCGTGTCCTCTCTAATCGCACATTTCACTGGATTCAGTTTTGAATTTGCATTTCATAGGCCTCGAAATGTTTCTTCAAATTCTAAAAATAATTGGTCATAGTGCTTGCTTTTGACTACAATATCATCCACATAGATCTTCATATTTTTGCCAATCTGTTTCTTGGAGAGTTTATCAACCAATCTTTGGTAAGTTACTCCAGTATTTTTTAGGCGAACAACATTTTCTCGTAACAAAATGTTCCCATGTCAGTAATAAATGATGTTTTTGCTCGTCCTCCCCCGCCATGAGTATTTTTTGGTAGCCTTTATGGGCATCAAAGAAATCTAGGACCTCGAATCCTGCTATGGCTTCGACTGACATGTCGATTAGGGGCAAGGGGTAGCTATCTTTTGGACAACACTTTTTCAAATATGTGAAGTCTATGCACATTATCCATGTTATGTCATGTTTAGGAACCATGACCGGGTTCACCAACCATTCTAGGTAGAATACCTCTTCAATGAGTTTGGCTTTTAGGAGCTTTTAGACCTCCTCTTTAATAGCTTCAACCCTTTTGGGGGAAAATGACCTTATCTTCTATTTTATAGGCTTCTGGGAGGGGTCAACATTTAGTCGGTGGACCCTCATTTTCTTTAGGACTCTCGTGAGGTCGATCATACTCCACAAAAATACATCAGCGTACTCATCGAGGAGATCCTTTAGTTTTCCTTTCACTGATGGCGATGTCATTCTTCCCACAACTACCATTCCTCATGATCAAATGGTTAATGGTTCAGTGTTCGCAGATCCGACCTCTCTATTGATCGAAGCCACACTCTCTCCCTTTTTTGTTTCCTCTAGGGAAAACGCTAGACAACTTGTACCTGTGGGCTGATCCCCTCTGATGACTGCTACCCCTTTTTTGGCAGGAAAATTCATTGTTAGGTGATATGGGGACCATTTGGCTCGGGCCTAGCATATCCAAGACCTTCCTAAGATCACGTTGTAAGGGGATTTGGCATCGATTACCTTAAAAATACAATATATATTTACTTATTTTTTGCCATCTTCCACCTTGACTGGAAGATTTAAGACCCCTAGGGGAAGTATTGTTTTTCCCGTGAAGCTAGATATGGAGGACGTCGTTCTTCTCAATTTTTCATGCCCCAATCCCAACTAGTCGAAGCAGTTGGAGAACATTACCTCTACCCTGCTACTATTGTCAACGAACATCCTCTTGACGTAGCAATCTCCGATTATGGAATGTATCACCATTGGGTCTGTATGTGGCATTTGCATGGTACAGGGTCTGGTTCTGATAAAGTTACAACTTCCACTGGTTTAAACCTTTTATGATTGGGCTCTCTAGGAGGCATATAACGGGCCTGGGCTTTGATGACTGAGTTCAAAGACTAGACATCCATTACCCCGTTAATGAAGTTGATTACCCTATTGTTCTCCTCCCATCGATTTCTATCTAGCAGAACTTCTTGGTCAGGTCTTCCATTTTCCCATTGCTAGTTTTCAGGGTGGTCACTGTGGTTTCCTAATTGTTCTTGGTTATTTTTTGGACCTTCTCTTATAGGGCTTCCTATTACGACGACCCATTTTTTTCCCGAGGGACCTCCATTTGGTTCAACAACACAATGCAGGAGTAATCCTTCTTTAGCACATCTATCGATTTCCCTTTTTAGATGAATGCATTCATTCGTATCATGGTCATGTTCCTTGTGGTAGTCGCAAAACTTGAGCGATTCCCTTTTCCCCTGAAAGTCTTTGCCTGGAGGGGGGCTTTAAATAACCCCTTATGGACGGAGTATATTTTTTACTGTGACTTAGATAGAGGGATGTAGCCTTCGAAGCCTCTATTCTTTTGGATTTCGATTCCAAGGCTTTGGAACCTTTTTTTCCCTACCTATTCCCATCTCTCTTGTGCTTCGTGGCCTCTTCAATCTTTGAATATTTCTCTAAAATTTCTTGCAGCTGTTGTAAGGTTTCAGGCGTCTTTGAGACGAGTTTTTTTTGTACAAGTTATGGTTTGACATGTCATTCATGTATCATAGGATTAATCCTTCTTCACTACGATTGATCACACCGAGAATTTCACCCACGTATCGGTGATAGAACACCTCCATCAACTAACCTGACCGCTGCTTACTTTAATAAAGTTTGATCAAGGTTTTGGTAAACCTATTCTTTTGGAAAAATTGTCTTAGAATGGCTCTTCCAGAGTTCTTATAGAAGTGCAACGACCCCTTGGCCAACTATTAAACCATTCCTGAGCTTTTCCTTTGAGGTCGCTCTCCACCAGCTTACTTGTTAGTTGCTCATTGAAGTCCTTAGAGTTTATTAGACTGAAGAATGTATGTATGAACTCCCTGGGGTCCGTGTCACCTGTGTATATGGGGAGCCCCTCAGATAGTTTGATGTCATCGGGCCACCAGGTTGCTATGATCATCGAACTGAAAGGAGAGGTTGCGACCTGGTCAGAGGGACCGATCAGCCTGTCCAGCTCCCTGGAGAGAGCATCATTTGACTGGCCTCCGATCCATGGATCTCCATGATTTCTTGATAGAAAGGAGGCATCTATACTGGAAACTTGGTAGTGTTGATTTGGAAACATGTGTCCTGGCCAAGCTCCCCCATGGTGGAGCTGTGGTACCGCTACTGCCCTTGGTCATAAGGGTAATGCCGAGGGACCTCAGGTCGAGGCCATTTATGCCCTTATCTTTCGTAAGGGTGCCATTGTTCAAGCTGTCATTTATGGGGATCATCATTTTCAACATTTTTAGGGTTAGGGTCGGTACCAAGTACGTCGACGTCTGGGCCGATCCAGGAAATGTGTGATGAAGCGATCTTGGGCCCCTACTTCCATATTCGCCAGGTGAGATGCTCGTGGAGCACCCTAGATCTGGAAACATAGATGTAACATGATGGGTATCGAAGACGGGAAGGGAGTTCCACTAGTTACTAGATCATTCTAGGGTAAAGCATGTGGGATTCCACCTAGTAACCGGCAGATCGAAGGGTGTGGGACAATTGGGCTAGGTCCTGCTGGGACATTGGCGACGCATTGTTTGTGCCATGAATAATTCGGCCAATCCTCTCTACTGCTCCTACCTGAGAGTCTGCCGAGGCTTTTGTAAATTGTGGCTCGTACACCCATCGATCGTACATCTCTCCTTGTGATGTAGAGACTTTGAAGCTCCCCGCCCATGGCTCGGCGTTCACCTCCATTTACCTAGAATGCATGGCCTCTTCCGTTAGTGACCCCTCAAGGTTTTTTGTTATTGGTACCTGTTCTGTGGATGATAGGAAAATTCTGTCCTCACCGTTTGAAGGAAGTGGGGGGGGGGTCCGAATGCATGTTTTTTTTATCTTTGGCCCCCCTCTTTTTTTGGTAAGGAGATTGGACTTCCTTACCGATGTCTAAGGCCCTACTCCTGATTCGTTCACTTCTACACATTGTGTTTGTTATGGAAACATACATGAATAGTGGATTTCAAAGATCTGACTAACAGTCCTATTGGGTGTGCCAACTTGATGTTCTTTAAAACCGTGGTGACCGGATCCACCACTTGAGCCCGTCGTTGTCTGCAAAAAAAACCCTGGAGTTGTCCAGTGAGAAAGTCTCTAACGCTTAAGTCAGAAAGAGAGGTATTCAATAATATATATAGTTATTGAGTATACAGTGTTACCTTTCTCCTTTATATAGGAAGGCTGATAGGGCAACTCTTTTGTTTGCTTGTGATCCAAGTACTTGGCTCTTCCCTGGGCTGGCCCAAAGGTTATTACTCAAAGGATATTACAAGTAGGGGGTGATATAAAACAGCTTGTGCCAGCTACGCTAGACCTTTAGACGTCAGTGAGAATATGTATTATCAACATTTAAGGAAGCCATGTCTACACTGGATGTGCCTTTATGGAAGGAAGCGAGGAACAATGAAATTGACTCAATTATGCAAAATCATACATAGGAGTTAAAATTTTTCCACCAGGTTCAAAAGCTCTGGGGAGCAAGTGGATTTTCAAAAGAAAATACAAAACAAATGGATGAATAGATATGTAAAAGTCTAGGCTTGTGGTGCAAGTATTTAGGTAAAAAAGAAGGATTGGATTTCTTTGACACCTATTCTTCGGTTACGAGAATAACTTCAATTATAAAACTAATAGTAATCGCAGCTATGCACAATCTAGAAATACATCAAATGGATGTAAAAACATATTTTCTAAAGGGAGATATTGAAGAGGAAACTTATATGAAACAACCTAAGGGTTATGTCATCCCTGGACAGGAACCCAAAGTGTGTAGACTTGTGAAATTCCTATATGGGTTAAAATAAGCACCAAAACAATAGCACAAATTGTTTGACAATCTAATGATGTCAAATGATTTCAAAATAAATGAATGTGACAAGTGTATCTATGCTAAAGATACTCCAAATGGATACATTTTATTGTGCCTATATGTGGATAACATGCTCATCGTAGATAATAATAAAGACATGATCAAACAAACTAAGAACTTGGTTGAAGGAAAGTTTGACATGAAAGACTTGGGAATAGTTGATGTGATCTTAGGGATAAAAATATTTAGACACTCTGAAGGAATATACTTGTCACAAGGACATTATGCAGAGAAAGTACTTGATAGATTCAAGAACTATTCAAGTAGGGTAACTCAAAGTCTCGAGGACCCTCATCTCAAGATGATGAAAAACTCAAGTAATGGGATACTACAATTGGAATATGCCCGAGTGATCAGGGTTCTTATTCATTTGAAAAAAAATTTCAAGACCCAATTTAGCACACGTTGTTAACGTATTGAGTTGTTATACAAACAACCCAGGACATAGTCATTGGAAAGGGATAACTAGAGTTTTGGACAGTTTGAGACA
>JAUOBV010503950.1:0-10032 GCA_032360425.1 Rubia occidens | reverse complement strand
GTAAATCAATTAAGTTTTGGACGTTAATTAGTTAACGTGATTTTTTTTTCTTATTTATATATATTAGGTTAATAAAGGTTGATAATTGATTAATTTAAATCAACTTAACTAGTAGTTAAAATCAACAAAAGAAGTAAATGATTTCGAAAGTTAAGCAAAAATATAATTTAGCTTATAGCGGCTCCGCCCATTTCATGAAATTTTAGGCAGGAAGATTGAATTTTAAAAATTTTAGTACTGGTTTTTTTACATAGGCACCGGTTTTTGGAAACCGGAGCTAAATTTTGGCAATTTTTTTTGAAATTTTAGGTTGGAAGATTGAATTTTAAAATTTTAGCACCGGTTTTTTTACATAGGCACCGGTTTTTAAAACCGGTGCTAAATTTTGGTATTTTTTTATATTATTTGGGCGGGAAGTTTGTCTTTTAAAATCTTTAGCACCAGTTTTTTTTTACATAGGAAAAACCTTGTGATAAAATTTGGCGAATTTTTTGATATTTTGGCGGGAAGTTTGAATTTGAAAAAATTTTAACACCGGTTTTTGAAAACTGGTGCTAAATAATAGCACCAATGTTTAAAAAAAGGTGCTAATTTAAATAAACCGGTGCTAATTTTGCACTGATTTTCAAAAAACTGGTGCTAATGTTAAAAAACTTGTGCTAATTTATTTTCAGCACCGTTTTTTAAAAATCGGTTCCAAAAGACTGGTGCTAGAGGGGTTTTTTTGTGGTAGTGATGACGCATGGCGCGGATCAGAAAGGAGCAAAATGGAAAAACAGTCGGCGGCCCACACTGGATTACACGCCCCACGCCAGCACGGCCCGTGCCTGATCTGGTGCCTGCGCCAACACAAGCCCCTGGCAGCTGCTAGGACGTTTTGGCCTATTTTGGGCCTTTTCAAGGCCCATTTCCATACTTCTAGATATAGGAGCCTTTAGTCTTATAGGGTTAACTAAGTAGGCATAATGTAGGTTTCATTTTTCTCTCTTGGTGGAAGGAAGATTAGAGTTATCTCTCTCTAGTGTTTCTCTTCTTATTTCCTTATCTTTTCTTTCCCTTATTTTCTTAAATCCATGTCATTTAACTCAATATTTTCCATGGATCAATTTTTTAGGGAGTAGGGATCTAGCTTGGTGATTATATTTGTATTCATGTGTTGATGTTTATTTTGTGAGATTTCTAGATCTACCTATTTATATGTGTTTTGTGATCATTATGTTGGTTTCTTCTTAATATTCTTATTAATTGCATGAAATTTGCACTTTGTTGGCACACAATTGAGTCAATTTTTATGTTGTCGCACTATTGCTACTCTCCGGTTAAGGAAACCTAGATGTGCTTGGAGTGTGATAGTCTGGAACTGGGCGTGTCCATGATGGTTACCGTTGTTAATCGTCACGATTGACCATGCATCTAGTTAGCCAACCAAAGATTTCTGAAGGGTTGCAAGTAGAGATAGAGTAGGTAGCAAACTAGGATTATTTTGTTGATCCTAGAAGCCATCGATAAAAGGCTACTTCCTTTTCCTTTGTAGGCCTAGGGGTAGTTTGTTCGTAGTGTTCCGCCTAGGACTTAATCAAAAGGGGGGAGAGAAACTGACTTGCGCAATGTGTTATAGCCATTGTTTTAATCCACTAGTCATGGAGGTGAGGCTGATGGAAGATTTTATACGAGCGTCTCTATGTGACAGATAGGGGGGAAGTTTTGACCATTGTCCGCACCACGTGACACAAAAAAATAGAATAGGGTTAAGTTCTTGTATTTGATGAAATCGGTGACTGAAATAACATGAACCATGTTATGCAAATATTCCCCGAGTGTTTATTTATATAGTTTATTCCAATGATTGCATACTAGTAGTTGATAGTTTAAAATCCCCCCCCAATGGTTATTTTCACAACACTGTTTATTCCTAACATGTGGTTAGATTGACTACTCTACCACAGTTGTGTTTAGTAGATTACTAGATTCTTGACATCTCTGTGAACGACCCCGGTACTTGCTACTATCTACCATTCTTGGTAGTGTATTAGTAGGAATGTGAGTAACATTACAAATTTCTATCTTTGACCCCTAACCGTCCTCCTCTTGAGTTAGCAGAGAAAGAGCTAAAAAAGGAAGAGCAAACATGCTCATAAGGGGAAGAAAGCAGTGGATCAATCGCCCTTCACCGAAACTCCACTAACCAAATCCCAAAGGGATATCTGGCAAATCCATAGGAAACTATTTAGAGACCCTAGCCCCATGAGAGCTCCAACAAAGAAATGATCCAAGAATCGTTATTGTGACTTTCATAAGGATCTACAATGAATTAAGGAGATCGGCACAGTTACTGTTGCGACAAGGATGACTCGCTCAATATATAAAAGAAGGAAAACTAGTCAGGGGGATCCGCGACCTATGGCAGTGACAATACTCTACCACCAGTTCAGAGCCAGGTGAAGCCAAAGCCCAAGATGACAGCAGTCAGAGATCTAACAGACAACATCGCTAACGTTTTCCCAGAATATGTCATTTACACAATCGATGGGTCCACTTGGACAATGTCTGTAAATACATGGAAAGCACACGCAGGGTTCCCGCCTCTACAAGATCCCATTGAGAAAGGAATACCACTAAGCAAAGCAATCGTGTTCAGCGAAGAAGTCCCTACCGCATCACCTCATAATGATCCTTTATTTATTACAACAAGGATAGGTAACTTTGAGGTACCCCGGGTCTTCGTTCATGATGGAAGCGTAGTAGAAATATTGTGTGTAGACTGCTTCGACAAACTAGGATTAAAAAGAGAAGATATCAGGAGGCCAACATCCACGATAGTCGACGTCACAATAATATCCAGGTTCGAGGGCTCAAGAAGTATTACTGCCTCGACCTCGACCCCTCGGCGTGGTTTGAAAGTGTTGTATCTCAATGGGCAAGAATATGAACCAACAGCTGCAGTATCACATCCAAATCCCTTGAAAGCTTGGTATAGATGCATGGCATCTTTGGGAGGAGTAGTTAGAGTTGGAGGAATTGTTAAGATCCACGGCGTTATCACGGGATAGAAGCAGCTACCAGATGGAAGCATGTACAATTATTTACACAGCATCTCATTCGTGACCTTCGAAGGCTAGTACTCGATGCTGGTAGTCACTTCATCATACTTTGAAAACTATATTACCCATTGCTAGTACTCACTTTATCATAGTTCGAAGGCTGCAACCAACATTTCTCTCTACTTTCAAATAAGAGAAGTCTCGAGCTCTCGTCTCTCAAAATCCCCGCTCGCGAAGAAACCTTAGACCATTTAACCATTCTCTCCAGCTCTCATCCATCATCCTTCAAATTCGACGCCCACCTTCGCAGGAATACCCTTGGATCGAAATCTGGAATAATATCTCTGATGAATATTTTAATCTCAAGAGTATCTTTTTCATTATGGTGTTTTTTTGTGATGGCGGTTTCCGATGTGTTTTTCATATGTTTTCCGACGCAGTGGCTTCAAAATATATCCACACTCAATGATATCAAAGATATCTAAGAGAGGAAGCTCCACAAATACAATTTACAAACTTTACCCATGCAGGGTGAGGCTGAAACAAAATAATGGCCTCTTCATTTCACTCTCCCCTGCTTCAACACAAGTCGACTACCACTTCAAAAACAAAAGACAGGCCACCAAGTCCCCCAAACTGATTTGAAACCACTACATTCAGGGGTATCATAATTAGATTCGGATGGTAATACTTAATCAGGTTTCTCTCTGCTCCTTCTCCACCTCTTTCTATCTTTCTCTATCTCTTTGTGTGGATTTGTATATAGAACCATAAAGCATGTTGTGTAATAATTTTTCAATTTATGAAAAAAAATGCCATGAACCTGACTTGAAGGAGCCGAAATGAATTTGACACCAAGTGTTCAAAATATCCAAATTTGAATCTACTTTGGTTGAAGACTCGGTTACGTGCCTTCAGATTTTCTCATTTTTATCGTTCCTCAATTACATAATTTGTGAGGCTGGATTAAAATCATTTTAAAAAAATTAATTTTTGGGGCAGTAACTATGCATCAAATACTAGTATGATGTCAACATATGAAAACAACTTCCACTAGTGTCTTATTAGATGGCTATAAAAAAATTCCATGAAAAAAATGAGTTTAAGCTTAAGTGATTGATAAGTGATTTTACTTGCTCTTTTCATGCATGGGTATCTATTCCTAGAATTTATAGCTTAATACAATTTTCGCTCTTTTACTAGCTAAGTGATAAGCTGCCTCGTATGAAAAAGATTCACCTTGTGTGTGATCACTCTTTTTTATTCCATGGATGCTTGGACAAGTTTAATTTATTTCTTATGTATATCCTTCTGCCGATGAAAATATGTGCTTGCATGATATTTCTTCTATTACCCCGCATTATTTGTCGTGACTCTCGATATAGGGGGCCTAACTTTGTGCTTAAATACCATTATATGTTTATAAAACATTGAATATGGTCTAAAGGCCTGGGTACGGCTATGTGATTAAGATATTGGCATTGTTGATACTGATATTTCCTCGTATTGTCTTCAGAGGGCTATCAGTCAAACAATATTATCTCGTCTGAATATCACACTAATATTGATGAACAAAATTCAACATTTACTCAGTACGCTGATAAGCGGAAAGATTCGAGTGAAAATCTGATAAGTGGCACACCCTGTGATAATTCCAGTTTCATATGCTACATGTTGCGGCTGATGATTTGAGTAAAAAGCTGATAAGCGGCACTCCATTTGATAATTCAAGTTTCATATGCTATGCGTTGCGACTGATGATTTGAGTGAAAAGACGACAAGCGGCACTTCTTGTGATAATTCCAGTTTCGCATGATATGCATTGAGGGTGATGATTCGAGTGAAATAATAATAAGCGGCACTCCTTGTGATAATTCCAGTATCATATGATGCGACTGATGATTCGAGTGAAAAGCTGATAAACGGCACTCCCTGTGATAATTCCAGTTTCATATGCTACGCACTTTGGCTGATGATTCGAGTGAAAAGCTAATGAGCGACACTCCTTGTGATAATTCCAATTTTGTATGCTATGTGTTGCGGCTGATGGTTTGAGTGAAAAGCTTATAAGCGACCCTTCTTGTGATAATTTCAGTAAATTGTTGTATGCTATACGCTTCACTCTGTATGATGACCTCAACTTCGTATGCTACGCGCTGCGACTGATAGATTCAAGTTTTATGTTATGTGCTGTAGTTCTTGTGATCGATATCTCATATTCATATGCCATGCACCGCAACGAATCAAAGGAAAATTTTACGTCATGCGCTGCATTTAAGCTATTATCACTTTTAAGTCATATGTGAAACGCTTCGATCGGTTTCATAATGCATGTGAAATTTGTAAGTAATTTTTAAATCGCATATGAACCATTGCAATCAGTTTTATATTGCATTCCAAATGATGCAATTAGTTTTTATATCGCATGTCAAAACATGGAATTTAGTAGGCCAAGCGCTGCATATCGATTGGTTATCATAAAAAACAACTCCCAGATGAAGTGAAATAAAAAAAGCACACAGTTATCACTCATGTCGATGGACAAAGTTTGACATTTACTCAGTACACTAATAAGCGGAAAGATTCGAGTGAAAAGCGATAAGCAGTACTCCTTGTGATAATTCTAGTTTCATATGTTATGTGTTGTGGCTAATGATTCGAGTGAAAAGCTGATAAGCGACACTACTTCTGATAATTTTAGTTTTGTATGCTATGCACTGCGGCTGATGATTCTAGTGAAAAGCGAACAAGAGGCACTTCTTGTGATAATTCAAGCTCTGTATGCTAAGCGTTACAGGTGATAATTTGAGTGAAAAGCTAATAGGCGTCACTCCTTGTGACAGTTCCAGTTTCATATGCTACCTGTTGCTGCTGATGATTCGAGTGAAAAGCTGATAAGCGACACTCCCTGTGATAGTTCTAGTTTTGTATGCTACGCATTGCGGCTGATGATTCGAGTGAAAAGCTAATATGCGGCACTCCATGTCCTAATTCCAGTTTTGTAGGCTACTCACTGTGGCTAATGGTTTGAGTGAAAAGCTGATAAGTGGCACTTCTTGTGATAATTCCAGTTTTGAGTTGTATGCAATGCACTACACTCCCTATAATGACATCAACTTCGTATGCTACACGTTGCGACTAATAGTTTCAAGTTGTATGCTATATGCTGCATTTCTTGTGATCGATATCTCATATTCATAGCCATGCGCCGCGATAAATTGAAGAAATTTTTTATGCCATGCGCTGCATTTAAACTATTATCACTTTTAAATCGTATGTGAAACGCTGCGATCAGGTTTCATATTCCAGGCAAAATTTGTAATTAATTTTAAAATCGCATGCGAAACACTGTGATCAATTTTATATTGCATGGAAAATGATGCAATTAGTTTTTATATCGCATGTCAAAAATGCGGCATTTAGTATGCCAAGTGCTGCATATCAATTGGTTATCAGCAAAAACCAACTCCCACCTATGTCAAATATGATCAAGTGAAATAAAAATCACCCAGTTATCGATTGTGACTCCAACTCCCCTGGAGGGCTTCTCAATGAAAAAGCTCCAAAGTTTGCTTACAATTATCTACATGCAATACGCTAATTCGATTCTCTAATGGTTAAGGTCAATTGATCACGCATGGTTACGTCGAGCTCGATAATAGAACGACATTGGGCTGACTCTTTAGTTGCAATCAAAGATATCGAGGTCGTTAGTCTTGCTTATGTCAAGTATGATAGTTGGGCAACAGTAAGATAACTCCACAAAGACAATTAAATGCGCAACAATATTTTACAAACTCAGTACGGGACTATGTAAAACACATAATCTCTATGTGGCCACAATAACTTCGGTTGCACCATTCCAAGATACAAATTGCATGGATTAAGAAACTAGGAATCTATGACGACGAAGTCATCCAGGTTCGAGGCATTGTTAGCGATAATTAGTATCCTTCGATTATCAATTGGTGGTGTACCCAAGGAAATCATCACCAAAAGTTAAAAGACACCTTCATTGACTCCAGATTCATTATTAAGGAATCATACGCTCAAAGCTACATCCAACTATGAGATTAACTTGTATGCTCAGTGCTACATTTTAACCAAAAGCCTACTTAATATTAATAGGCCTAGAGTGATATCATACAAATCTACGTCGAGTCTAAAACTCTATAGACTTGGTCGAGAAAAATCACCTCAACCATACCTCGATAAATGTATAAAAGCTACAACACATTGAATAATATACGGATATGCTACAATAATAATCCTCTCAATGACTCTATACAACATTTATATAGCTCAAAAGCATAACATTTTGAGAAATTTAGAGCGAGGAAGGAAACTTGCTATGCGCACCCCACCAAATTCAAAATTAAAGAGTAACTATCTTCAAAAATTTAAGTGTTCATGTCACATTGAAAGGTTTGAAGACTATATTTTCACAATTAACTTTTCTGGGGGCTTTTGATGATACTTTAATGAATTTAGAGTTGGGTCGCATCCCAACTTATTAAATAATATCTTTGGATTGGCTTAGCCCAATATGGTTTAATCATGTGGGGGTCAATATTATCATTTATACCTATAATAACTATTAGGTTTTAAGTATTATAAATATGAAATTATGTAATTCATTTTGGATTCATTCACTGTTTTTTACTATCAAACAACGACTGACTTGGGTATCAGAGTGTTTTCCCCAGAAACTTTGGGGTTTTTCTTTCAGATCATGGATGAGGAATTGGTTGTGCAACCCAATCAAGTTTCAAATGCATCAGGGGGCGTATGATATACACCTCCCTCAGTCATTCAAAACTCAAGCCAGAAGACAACACCTCGTGACCAGTGAACCAACTGGGCAAACCCCAAACACAAACTGCGACGTAAATAAATAAGCCCACCTTGAGATAGAAGATGCCCAACACCTATGATCATCCTCTTAAGGCAACATTCTGGTAAGTAGGGAGCAATGTGGACCACGATCAACAAAGATCATGCAGTGCGCTAGCTATAAATAGAGACTTAGGTTAAGGATAAAGGTAATGACACTTCTTCTAATAAAATTAACTATAGCCCAAGACACTAATTTAGGTATCAGGACCTCCCCAAGACTTTCTTTTGCAAGGAAACCAACCAGGCTCGTTGTCCTGTGCTGATTCTAGACATTATGTTGGCCCAGAAGGATCCCCCGCATCAATTTATTATATAGTACTTTTGAAATAAGGCTCACAGAATTACAAAAGCACACTTACACCATGTGAGTGCAACTACACATCCTGGCCCAGAAGAATTCCTGCGTCATTTATTATTACGTGCTTTTGAAATAAGGCTCAGATGACTACAAAAGCACACTTACACCCTGTGAGTGCAACTTCACATATTACTCTGAGAGCTTAAATTAACAATGATTTTGGCATATTTCATCACAATGATTGGTGCTTACGTGTCAAGGTAAAAGATTGCAAAATATTATTATTCATATTCTGAGGAATAATCTATAGTTGTATACAATGTTTGGACAAATAGTTTATTTTACAAAGATTTAATAAGAATGACAGATTTGGTATCAACTTTTAGGCAAAATAATAGGTTTTGTTCCTCTTTTTGTAAATTATTCCCAAAACGATTATGTTGAAACAAGATTTTTTTGGGAAATTTTTTTTTTTGGGTTCTGGCCAACGTTTGTGCGGGAATAAGGATGCGCTGACTTCATTTCCATGAGTGCTACATTGTACTATACTCACACATTAAATTTGGGTTCCATTTGAATGAGAAATTAGGGCTTAAAAGTGATTACTTAAAGAGTAAGATATTGGGTTTTGTGGATCACTTTCGATTGGATCGGGACGGATTAGTTAATGCCTTGAGCCTCGGGCCTTGGGTTATCGAGAAGGTTTAAGTTGGTCTTTTGGAACCGTGGCCCAATTTTGATTTTGAATCGGTCAACTCTCCTAATTGCAGAGGCATAAATCACTCCTGGTCTTTCTCATTTTTCATTAAAGAATGTGGAATCCTCCCTTCAGAATTGAAGAGTTGTGGATTACCCCGCGAATGGCTCCTAACCGCTTGTGCCCTCCTGATTATAAAATGGCTGCCTCTAACCTCATTCTAAAACACACACAAATCCTCTCCCCCCTCTCCTTCTTCTCTGCTCATACAGAGTTTCTTCGTTTGTCGTGTTTTCATTCATAGTCTTCTTGTTCATCGAGTCTAAGAGTAAGCCACAGATTTGCTAGTTCACCGGTTTTGAGTTCTAAGTTGTGTATGACAGAATCTATTTGCAGTTATATCCTGGGATTCGGAACACTATCAGACCGTCATAGACTATGAGGCATTTTCAAAATTAATGACAGATATTTTCATCTTGACTCTACATAAATCCATCCATTTTATGGTTTGTGTAGGTTATACTGAGTAATATTTAGAGATTATTTTTTGTGTTTTGTGGGTTGTTCTTACGGATTTGTGCTAATATTTGTATTGCTGCTACTGTTTGTTAGATGTCTAGGAAGGCTTACCCCCACTGCTGCTGCAATAGAGAAGGAATGAGAATTCGTAAGTTTTCTTAATTTTTATGTTTTAGATACAGATATTGATGTTTCTTGTTTTCAGTTTCATGTTTCATGTTTTAGGCTTTAAGTAATGTTATCTGTGTTGGTGTGATGCTTTAATTTCAGCATTTGATACTTGTGGTGTTTTCGTGCTTAAGTGTGCAATTGATGGTCAATTTTTATTGTGGGTGATATCTTAGGGTTTGTTACGATTTGTGCTAATTTTTGTGTTGTTGTTATTTCTTACATGTCTAAGAATGTTTGCCCATTGCTGTTGCAATCGAGAAAGAAAGAAGATCTGTAAATTTTGTTATTTTGCAGATGTGATGTTTTAGATATTGTTGTTAATGTTTCAGGTTTTATATTTGATGTTTCATGTTTAGGTTATAAGTATTGTTATCTGTGTTGGAGTGATTTTTTTAATTTCAATATTTGAC
>JAUOBV010503949.1:0-17291 GCA_032360425.1 Rubia occidens | reverse complement strand
GGTATTTTCTGATATTGATATTGAAAGATATCAAAAACTTTATTATAATTTTTTACACATTGGTTTAGTGAAAATTGCTTTTAAACTTTAACCATGGAAGATCTTCTAGAAAGTTTTATGGCAGTCCTTAGGGATGCTAGAAACTTAGATTGGAGACAATCCTTGATGGGTGTTATGCAATCTAGGCAGACCTATGGTCAAGTTTATTTTGATGTTCAACCCAATTTAACATTATCTTTGTTTGATCTCAATATTTTGTATGCTTTGAAATTATATGTAAAAGCTCATGGGTATAATTACATTCCTGAAACCGAGGTCATGTGTATCTGTTATCGAATATATTTTTGTGTTTTGGATACTACGAATCCAAACTGCAAAATTATTGATGACAGAAGAAAAAAGACAAACAGTATTAATAAAAACTAATTTGACCAATAACTTGACAGTTATCTTTTGAAGAGTAAGCACCGAGATTTTTTTCTTCTGTGGAAGAAGAAAGAATATCCTCATAATCTGAGAAATTTATAAGTTCTTTAGAATTATCAGAATTATCATATGAGGCAATCATTTCTAAAAATTCATTTTTATGTCTTCGTCTATGTCTAAGGATCTAATTTTATCATTTTTCTTATTACACTTATTTGCAAAATGACCATTTTCTCCTCAAGCATAGTAAATGGGTGACTTTTTCTTTCTTTTAGGGGTATGTATAGCCCTTTCTTTCATTTTTCGCTCTTTTCTTAGCATCATATATTTTTTTTATAAGAATCATATTTGTATTTCTTATAATACTCCATTTTATGGGGGTTTTCTATATATCTCCTCTTTTTTACCATTGGTTTAGAGGATGGTCGATCAAAAGCAATTTTTTGGCAGAATACATCTAATTAGGTCTTTTCTAGCAACCTATGCTTTTTAAATTATTTTTGTAAATTTAAATCATTACAGAGAGCTAAGCCCTCTTCCATAAATTTTATTATTAATTGACCATAGGAATAAAGATCCCATTGGATCTGAGAACTTCCATATTCTTTCCTCAGAGTTCTCTTAATTTTTTCAGCAAAAAGAGAGGGAAGTCTATCAAGAAATCTGGCTTCCCAGAAACTACTATTAGTTTCTGGGAGGTTTAAAATATACTAAGAAAGACCTCCTTATACCATCTAAAAGATGTAAGGGAAGGACATATGTGGTTTTGTAACAGAGTTTGAATATTATCATAATTGGTAGAATAACTACTAGTAAAATTCTCTAAAACTGTTAATACTAAAGTAAAAACAACATTAGGTTTTACTTCGTTACCCTCTTGTTTAATGGAATTGATGATAGAAGCTTTCTGGTCTTGGGTAAGATAATTATCCCACCACACTTTTAGCTGACCAGTAAAACCGGCAATGATCATTTGCACAATATGTGTATCACTCTGGTTGTTTCCTTTTGTGGCAGTAGCATACATGGTCATTTTATGACATGTTCTAAAATATGACTATAAGAACCACCATCGATGTTCCATTCAACCATTTCAGTACCCGAATAGGCACTAGGATAATTCCTATATGCCCGTTCTTTGTACAATACATCCATAGGAGTTGGTCTAGGGTAATAATAACTTTCTGAACCTAATTTAGGTTTCCAATTACTTTCCATAGAAGTAATTTGTTTTTCTTCATTTTCATTTACCATTTCATTGGTAGAACTATTGGGTTTATGAATTCCAGAGTCCTGTGTAGAAAATTTTAATTCTTTGAATTGAAAAAGAATTTTTCTAGATTTTATAATGAAGAATCAATTTTCTTTTTTGGGTTAATACCATCCATAGATGGAGGTGGCTGAATATTAGTTGGAATTTCCAGAGGTTTTTCTTGTTGTGGTGTACATGAATCTTTATTCTTTTGAGCCTCTATAAGAGATCTTAGTCTATCATTTTTTTTCATTTAATAGACTTATTTGTTCACCAATAATTTTTAGGTGAATATTTGTATGATTATTTTGTTTAAATAAACTATTGATATGATCAATTGTCAGGCCATTAAGAGTTTGATGTAGAATCTTCACAAATGGTTGGGCCTATAAATCATTGTTACTACTATCCTTTTTTAGAGTAAATGGCTCGTCTGGAGAATATAAACTCAGAAGAACTTTTTTGGAATCTAAGTGCCAGAGTATTTCAATAGTACTTATATTAAGGAGGACATAGTCCTCTACAAACCATCTAACAAAAAATTTAAAGACTTGTTTAGTTTGTAGTTCTGAATAAAAATGTTCTCTGATAGAACATGCTTCTTCATATGTATAGAAATAAAAAAACATTTTCTGAAATGATCATAATTTTTACTGTTAAAATCATCCTTAATTATTTGTCTAAGATCATATCCAGGAGAATAGTTTAGAGTGGAAGGAGGAAATATGTTCCAATAAGTCTTTTCCCATTTTATATCCATCTTTAATATAATCATAATATCCCATTTCACTATGTGATGGATCTATAGGATCATTTTTTATTCCTTGTGGAATTCGGTTATTGCCAATTTTAATTTTATTAATTTCTTCTTCTTCTCGAGATCTTTCAGAAGGAGATGTGACCTTAAAAAGAGATCTTCATTGACTCGAAATGTAGATGCTCTAGAAGTAGAGCATCTGGAAATGTCTTCAAAAGGGGAAATATAATAATTAGAAGACATAGATCTACCTGTTTTGGGCATTTTTTAGAAAATTGGAGATGGGTATTTCCTTCAGTAGTTTGAACCACCTGAGCAATTTGTGTGTTTGTCCTTGTTTGGACAGGGACAACTTTCTCAATTTTCCAGTCATCGGGATATTAAATTTCATCTCAACTAATAGGTCGTAGAGTAATAATTTTGGACCGATTAGCTAGGTTGGTTTCTATTAAAACCGTTTGTCTCTTTCTTTTATCATCAATAATTTTTCAATTTGGATTGATAGTATCTAAGACACAAAAATATATTCGGTAACAGATACACATAACTCACTTTCAGGCATGTAATTGTCCCCATGAGCTTTTACATATAATGTCAAAGCATGCAAAATGTTGGGATCAGATAAAGATATTGTTAAATTGGGTTTAACATCAAAATAAACTGGACCATAGGACAAACATGATTGCATAGCACCCGTTACATATTGTCTCCAATCTAAGTTTCTAGCATCCCTAAGGACTGCCCTAAAACTTTCGGGCATACCTTCCATAGTCAAAGATTTAAAAGTAATTTGCACTAAACCAATATGCAAAATTTTGTAAAAAAGCTTTTGATATCTTTCAATATCAATATTAGAAAATAACTAAATAGTTTTTTCTTGGTTATCCATCTGGATAGACTCTTCAATAGTTTTTATAACATGTCTATTTTTGAAATTATAAAAAATACCATAGTTATAAATTTTCTTTGTAGAAACTAATGGAATAGTCCATCTATTCAGCTCATCAAGCTGTTGTGGAAGTTCATATTCTTCCGATCTGGCATTCTCAACATTATCTTTTTAACTTTGTTTGAAAATATTCAAATTCCTCAAATTTGAAGATGAAATATACTATCTACAAATAACTCTTTACAACCATTGCTCTGATACCATCTACGTATCATCTGGTGAAATGGGTTATTCTTATTTTTTTTTAAAGATGGATAAAAATATGGGAAAACACTGATTGGAACAAATTTCCACCTTCCTCTCTAAATTATTCTCCTTAATCTGATCTTAGAAAGATCATTAAGGAAGATTTTAACAGTAAACACTATGATCTTTTCAGAAAATGGTTTTTTTCTTTACAAATGAAGAAGCATGCTCTATTAGAGAACAATTTTATTTAGAACTGCAAACTAAACAAGACTTTAAACTTTTTGTTAGAGGGTTTGTAGAGGACTATGTCCTCCTTAATATAACTGTTATTTAAATACTCTGGCACTTAGATTCTGAAAAGGTTCTTTGGAGTTTATATCCTCCAGATGAGCCATTTGCTCTAAAAAGGATAATAGTAACAATGATTTACAAGTCCAACCATTTATGAAGATTCTACATCAAACTCTTAATGATCATATCAATAGTTTATTTTTAAAAAAATATAATCATATAAATATTGACCTAAAAATTATTGGTGAACAAATAAGTCGGTGACAAGAACAAATTGATGGCCATAGATCTCTTATACAGGCTCGAAAGATTAAAAATTCCAGCACACTACAACAGCAAAAATCACAGGAAATTCTAGATAATATTCAGCCACGTCCTTCTATGGATGGCATTATCCTGCAAAATAAAAAAAATCTTCATTAGAAGATCTCAAAGAATTCTCTCTCAATTCAAAGAATAAAAAATTACCACCCAGAAATTTGGTATTGATAAATCTAGTAGTTTACTACTTAAGTGATGAATACAGATAAAGAAAAAGAATAAATTAATTCTATCAAAAGTAATTGAAAACCTAGAATAGGTTCAGAAAGTTATGATTACCCTTGACCAACTCCTATGGATGTCTTGGTTGAAGAACATGCTTATAGGAATGACCCTACTGCGTATTCGGGTACTGAAATAGTTTAATGGAACATCAATGGTGGTTTCGATAGTCAAATTTTTAGAACATGTCATAAAATGATCATGTATGATGTTGCCACTAAAGGCAATAACCAGAGTGATGCACGTATTGTGCAAATGATCATTGCCGGTTTTACAGGTCATCTTAAAAGTTCGTGGGATTACTATCTCACCCATGACTTGAAAACTTCAATCCTTAATTCCATTAAACATGAGGTTAATGAAGCTAAACCTAATGCTATTTTTACAGTAGTATTAATAAATTAGATCATTTTACTGGTATTTACATTACCAATTATGAAAATATTAGGACCCTCTTTCAAAAACATAGATGTCCTACCCTTACCTCTTTTAGGTGGTACAAGGATGTCTTCCTGAGTAGAGTTCTAATTCTCCCAGAATCTAATAGCAGTTTCTGGAAAGCCAGATTTCTTGATGTACTTCCTTCTCTTTTTGTTGAAATGATTAAAAGAAGTCTAAGAAAGGTATCTGGAAAATCTCAAGTCCAATAGAATCTATATTCCTATGGTCAATTGATAGGAAAATGCATGGAAGAAGGGTTAGCTCTCTGCCAAATTATTTTTTCATCAACCATACTCACATTCAATGGTAAAAAAAGAGGAAAAATACAGAAAACCCCATAAGATAGAGTATTATAAAATATATATAAATCAGACTCTTATAGAAAAATACGCGGCCAAAAAGATAACCAGGAATGAAATAAAAGGCTATGTCCTTAAAAGACAGGGAAAGTCCCCCACTTGCTATGCTTGTGCTGAAAAGGGACATTATGCAAAACAAATGTAATAAGAAAAAAGATAAAATCAGATCTCTCAACAGAGATGAGAGTATAAAAACTGAGTTACTATAAATGATAGCCTCCTCAGAGGATTGTGATCATTTTGAAGAACTCAAAATCTCTTTTGATTATGACGCTATCAATCCATCTTCTCCATAAGAAGAAAGTCTCTCTGCTTGGTCTTCAAAGGATAACTGTCAGGTTATCAGGGGTAAAGATAAAACAGATGATGATTTTTATAAACTCAAACCAAAATTCTCTAGTTTCAGTATCAATGTTACAAATGGTGAAGAAATTATTGAATGCCTTGATAATATCCAGGATAAAGCTAAAAGAGCTAAATTTCTTGAGGCTTTATTCAAGGTTCAAGAGAAGGAAAAACCCAATAGGATTCCTTCAAAAATTAAAACAAGAAATGATCTTCGTTACAATTTCTCAGCATTTATTGAGTAATTACAGAAAAAGAAAAAATTAGAACTTTCCTGTGACTATCCAAGAATTAAAAGCGGAGATTAATGACCTTATATTTGAAGTTTCCTTACTTGAGAATCAACACCTTTTTCTAGAAAATAGAATTAAAATTCTTGAATTAGGACAGGTAAGTAATACTTCCGATACACCTTCCACTTCTTATCCAGAGGAAGAAACTGATTTCATGAGAACCATAAAATATATTCCTAACATAAATGGATCACCCAAATCAATTTATAAATTGATAAAAACACAATTTATAAACATGTTACTACTCTTATAGACTCATGAGCAGACTTAAATTGCATTCGAGAACGTTTAATCCCAAAAAAATGTTTTGTTAAAACCTATCGAAGGATAACAGGATTTGATGGATGAATGCTCATGTTTGTCATGATAAAATATGCATTGAACAATCCTTTATTATAGTCAAATTTTTCGCTAATGATATTATTCTCGGATAACCGTTTATAAATGGATTGGTGCCTTTGAAAAATATTCATGAAAAGAACTTTTGAGGAACATATCAGGGAAAAATGATTACTTTCCCATGGATTTCAAATAATAAAAAAATAATATAATTTATCTCTTGTAAAGTAAAACAACAACATTTTTGTTATATACAACAAGAACTAATGGCTTCAAATAGTAATTATCAATTGGAAAATCCTAAATTACATGATAAAATTAAGAATATTGAACATTAATACTGAAGATATATTTGCAATGACTTACCCACTGCTTTCTGGAATAGAAAAAAAAATTCTTCATACATAGAAGAATTCCAGGAACAAAATATTCCTACCAAGGCTAGACCTTGTAAAATGACAGGAATATTTGGAAATTTGAAAAAAAAAAAGAAATTGCTACTTTAATATAAAAAGGACTAATATGTCCATCCAATTCTCCTTGGAGCTGCACTACATTCTATGTTAATAAACATTGTGAACAGGTGCGTGGAACTCCAAGATTGGTTAAAAGTTATAAACCCCTAAATGTGGTCTTGAAATGGATTACATATCCAATACCCAATAAAAAATATTTATTGGACAGGTTATACCAGTCAAATATATCTTCAAAATTTGATCTAAAATCATGATTTTGGCAGATTCAGATTAATAAGTCTGATAGATATAAAACTGCTTTTGCAGTACCATTTGGCCATTACGAATGGAATGTAATGCCTTTTGGGTTACAAAATTTCTTCTTCGGAATTCCAACACATCATGAATGATATATTTAAGCCTTATAGTGATTTTATCATTATTTACATTGATGATATTTTGGTTTTTCCAAAAAACATTTAAGAGCATATTAAGCATCTTTAAATTTTTAAGAAATTTGCAATTACAAAAGGTTTGTTATATTCAAATCAAAAATGAATATTTTCCAAACAAAAATTAAATTTCTGGGTCATATCATTAATCATCCCCAAATGGGATAATAGTAAGAAAAATTATGCTACTATAGCAAAATAAATTCTTGCTATAGTTAAATGTGTCTGGAAATTCCGGTATAATCTTTACAACACAAAATATCTAATAAGAACAGATTGCAATGCAGCCAACATCATGTTTCAAAAAGATTTTAAACATGATGTTTCTAAGCAAATATTTACTAAATGGAAATCACATTTAGCCCTATTTGATTTTGAAATTCAATATCTCAAAGGAGAAATCAATTTATTGCCAGATATTTTGACACGTGAATATCTGAAGGAATAAACTCATGTGTCCTGCTTGGATGACACCTACTCCTCATAGAGGTAGAGGCAGAGGTAGAAGCTTCGGCCAAGGCCGAGGCAAAGAAGGGAGTTATACTCCAAATGCTCCTAATACTCCAAGAGTTATACTCGCGTAAATAGGCTCATCAAGCCAACAACGGCAATCATATATCCAAAAACTTCAACAACTAGAGGATGATAGGAATCAATATTTGATTCGGTCACACGAGGAAGTAATTACAGAGGCTCCCCATCAATAATTACGAGAAAAATGCTTACAACCATCAATAATGGTATGGTGGACATAATGGTCCCATCACTTTAATAAAGTTGGGAATTTTAAAAAGTCTTTTGTCCATTTGTAATTATTGTAGATTTCTTCTCCCATTTGTAATCATACATGAAGCTTGCCCTTCACTTATAAAAGGGGAACACTTTCATTAGATAGAAGTCAAGTCTTGGAAGAAAAATGCCAAGCATTGTAAATCTCCCAGCAACAAAATTCTAAGCATTCTCACATCCCCGCTCAGACAGAGCACAACCCCCGGGTACATAACTTCTATTTTTTGTTTTAATCTTGATGACAGGCTAATAAGCCTATACTAGCTACAAATACTCTTACTCCTGTAAGATTTTCCTAGAATTATTTCATAATGAGTTCATAAAAGTTTTCAAAGAAATATTCTTAAGTTACACATTTTTCGTATGGGTTCCCATGTCAGCCGCTAAAGACGGGTGGAGGCGTTCAAACTCTTTTTGGGGCCGTTTTAGCATTTCTCCCCGTATAACTAGATTAGTATGAATTTGAAATAAATCCGTGAATATGATCTAAGTAGTATAATATTTGGAATAAATCCTTACTTGAATTCTTCTAGATGACTTGAATTGAATGAAATAGTAATTAACTATGTATTACATATTGATGTCAAACTATCAAGATAATGTGTTTTAATTGTAAGAAAATATATAATTTATAAATTTTCATTAATTTTAAATAGAAGTGGAAAAACATAATCAAATGACATGGTTTGTAAAACCACTAGTCTGCTTACATATAAATTGTAATGACACTTTTTTGTTAAATTATAGTGTACTTATTCTTCAACTTTTTTCCTTTTCTTATATTACTATTTAATTATATTTAATGCATACTTGGGAAGATTAAATTACAAATATTATTAACTAAAATGGTAGACAATTTTGCAAATGCACAAGTATATGGGCTCGCACAAAAAATGCTAGCACAAACATCGTTCTTTAATGTGGATCATACTCCTTCACTTAACTAAACTCCCTAGGTATTCACAAGAGCAGCCCTATTTTCAGTATCCTAAATAGTCTCTTAAAAGAGGAGTTCAGGCTCATTAAACAAGGCGAAGATGCTTATAATGTTCCCATTGTAGTCTCTCTGTGGAAACACCTTCCTCGGAAGAATGAGGATGACTGTTGTCTATTTACGCATTTCTTCACGGAGCGGTTCATTGAAAAAGCTCCAGAGAGGCTGAAAAAATTTGATAAGAGAAAAGTTCGGGAAAAACTGGTTCGACTCTAAAGAGGCCTCAAGTTTGAAGAAGCTAATTCGTAAACTGCCGGATGAAAAATTCAAAGAAGCAAGATTTGGAGAAGAAGGATTCAGAAGCTCACCCTAAACGAAACATTAAATTTATAATAGAGTATGTAGCTGTGAAAATGCACAAGAAAATGCGAGTTTGCACAAATAATGTCCACACGAGTATCCGTCTTTGAAATTTTGGGATGGATATTTTCAATGCAAGAAAACACCTATAATGTGTTTCTTTACTATAAAAATTAAAGATCAATACCACAATGATGTTTACATTGCACACTCTGTGTAGTAACACCTTCCTTGGAGGATTGATGAACAAACAATTGAGTTACCACAACAAAAGATATGATTATGATTGTGGTATATTTACGCATTTATTCATGGAGCGGTTCATCATTGATACTCCAAAGAGGATGAAAAATAGGTTGGTAAAAATTTTCAAAAACACTGGTTTGACCTATAGAGGCCTCAAGTTTGAGGAAGCTGATTTGCAAACTGCCGGATGAAAAATTCAAGGAAGCAAGCTTTTGAGGAATGAGATTTAGAGGCTCACCCTAAACCATCTGTAATCATTATAATAGAGCAGATAGTTGTTCAAATGTACATGAATAATGTGGGTTCGCAGAAACAATGGTCTCACGAGTAGCCCTCCTTAAATATTTGGGATGGAGATTATTTAAAGAAACAAAACATCTATAATGTATTTCTTTACAATAAAATTTAAAAATCAATAATGAAATTTAACTTGAATTGAATGAAATAGTAATTAACTAGATATTATATATTGAAGTCAAACTATCAAGATAATTTATTTTAATTGTAAGGAAATATATAATTTATAATTTTCACTGCTTTTAAATAGAAGTGGCAAAACATACTCAAATGACATGGTTTCTAAAACCACTAGTCTTCTGACATATAAATTGTAATGACATTGTTTTGCTAAATTATGGTGTACTAGTTCTTGAACTTTTTTCCTTTTGCTTATATTTCTATTTCGTTAAATTTATTGGACACCTAGTATGTGAACATTAAATTATGAGTCTTATTAACTAAAATGGTAGAGATTTGTGCAAATGCACAAGTATGATGGTTCGCACAAACAATGCCCTCACGAGTATCGCTCTTCGATGAAGATCATACTACTTCACTTAGCTAAACTCTCTAGGACTTTGCAAGAACAACCATAGTTAAAGTAACCTAAATAGTCTCTTTAAAGAGGAGTGGAGTCTCATTAAAGATGGAAAAGAGGCCTATGATGTTCACATTGGACACTCTGTGAATTAACACCTTCCATGGGGGATTGATGAACAACCAATTAAGGTACCACAACAAAAGAAATGAGTATGATTGTGGTCTATTTACACATTTTCATCATAAATGCTCTAGAGAAGCTGAAAAATAGGATGGTGAAAAGTTTTGGAAACACTGGTTCGACCCTATAAAGGCCTCGAGTTTGAGGAAGCTAATTCGCAAATTGCCAGTTGAATAATTCAAAGAAGCAAGCTTTAGAGGAGTAAGATTCATAGGCTCACCCTAAACTACACATGATCATTATAATAGAGTGGGTAGTTGTGTAAATGTACATGAATAATATGGGTTCGGACAAATAAAGCCCGCAAGAGCATCTGTTATTAAATATTTTGGTTAGAGACTGTTCACAGCAACAAAACAACTATAATGTATTTCTTTACTATAAAATTTAGATAGTCGTGCAAATGCACAAGTATGTGGGTTCACACAAACAATGTCTGCACAAGTGTCGCTCTTAAATGAAGATCATACTCCTTCAGTTAGCTAAACTTTTGAAGTATTCACAAGAGCATCACAATTTTCATTAACAAAAATAGTCTCCTAAAAGAGGTGTGGAGGCTCATTAAAGAAGGCGAAGACACCTATAATGTTCCATTTGCAGACTCTGTGTGGGAACACCTTCCTCTGAGGATTGATGAACAAACAATTGAGGTAACACAATGAAGGAATGAGTATGATTGTTGTCTATTTATGCATTTCTTCATGGAGCCATTCATCGTAGTTGCTCCAGCGAGGCTGAAAAAATAGGATGGGAACATTTTTAGAAAATACGGCTTCGACCCTTAAGAGGCCTCAAGTTTTACGAAGCTGACTTTCAAACTGCTAGATGAAAAATTCAAGGAAGCAAGGTTTGGAGGAGAAGTATTCGGAGGGTCACCCTGAAACAAACAAGAAATTTATAATAGAGTAGATAGTTGTGCAAATGCACAAGAATAATGTAGGTTCGCACAAAAAATGATAGCACGGGTATCTCTCTTTAAAATTTATGGATAGAGATTATTCAAAGCAACAAAAAAACAGTAATGTAGTTCTTTACTCTAAAAATTAAAGATCAATAAAGAAATTTTTACTTGAATTGAATGAAATAGTAATTAATTAGATATTTTATATTTATGTCAAACTATCAAGATAATGTGTTTTAATTGTAATGAAATGTATAACTAATAATTTTTCATTACTTTTAAACAGAAGTGGCTAAACATACTCAAGTTTGTGGAAGTTTATTCGCCAATAGCCGGATGAAAAAAATTGAGGAAGCAAGTTTTGGGGGAGCAAGATTCAGAGGCTCGCGCTAAACCAAACATGAACATTACAATAGAGAAGGTAGTTGTGCAAATGCACACAAATAGTGTGGGTTCACACAAACAATGCCACATGAGTATCCCTCATTAAAAAATTTGGTTAGAGATGTTCAAAACAACAAAAAAAACTATAATGTATTTTTTACTATAAAATTTAAAGATCAATAAAGACATTTTTAATTAAATTTCATGAAATAGTAATTAACTACATATTACATATTCATGTCCAACTATCAAGATAATGTGTTTTAAGTGTATGGAAATTTATAATTTATAAATTTTCATTACTTTTAAATAGATGTAGCAAAACATACTCAAGTGACATGGTTGGTACAACCACTAGTCAGCCTACATATAAATTGTAAATATACTTTTTTGTTAAATTATGGTGTACTAATTTTTGTACTTTTTTTCCTTTTTTTATATTTAATGGACACTTAGTATGTGATGGTTAAATTATGAATCTTAATAACTAAAATGCTAGATAGTTGTACAAATGCACAAGTATGTGGATTCACACGAACAATGCCCGCACAAGTATCGCCCTTTAATGAAGATCATACTCTTTCAATTCACTAAAATCCCAAGTAAATCAGAAGAAAAACCTTATTTTTAGTAAACTAAATAGTCTATTAAAACAGGAGTGGAGGCTCATTAAAGAAGGCTGAGATGCCAATGATGTTCACATTGCACACTCTTTGTGGTAACATGTTCCTCAATAGATTCATGAACAAACAATTGAGGTACCAAAACAAAATAAATAAGTATGATTGTTGTATATTTACACATTTGTTCATTGAGCAGTTCATCATAGTTGCTTCAGAGAGGCTGAAAAGATAGGATGGGAAAATTTTTAGGAAACAATGGTTGGACCTTAAAGAGGCCTTAAGTTTGAAGAAGTGGATTCTCAAACATGCGGACGAAAAATTCAAGGAAGTAAGTTTTGGAATACTAAGATTCAGAGGCTAACCATAAACCAAACATGAAAATTATAATATAGTAGGTAATTGTAGGTTCGCACTAACAATGCCTGCACGAGTATCCCTCTTTAAATTTTTAGGATGGAGACTTTTCAAAGAAACAATATAAGTATAATGTATTTTTTTAACATAAAATTTAAAGATACATAAAGAATTTTACATACATTGAATCAAATAGTAATTAACTAGAATTACATATTAATGTCAAACTATCAAGATAATGTGTTTTAATGGTAAGGAAATATGTTATTCATAATTTTTTATTACTTTTAAATAGAAGTGGCTAAACATACTAAAATGACATGGTTTGCTAAACATGCTAAGGATAATTTTTGGTTAAATTATGGTGTACTAATTTTTGAACTTTTTTTCCTTTTCTTGTATTACTATTTCATTATATTTAATGGACACTTAGTATGTGAATACTAAATTATGAATCTTAATAATTGAAATGGTAGATAGTTGTGAAAATGACAAGGATTCTGTTTCGCACAAACAATGCCCGCACGAGTATCGCTCTTTAATGAAAATCATACTCCTTCACTTAGCTACACTCCCTAGAAATTCACAAGGGCAGCCTTATTTTCAGTAAACTAAATATTTTCTTAAAAGAGGAGTGGAGGCTCACTAAAGAAGGTGAAGACGCAAGTCATGTTCACATTGCACACTCTTTGTTGCAACACCTTTCTTGAAAGATTGATGAAAAAACAATTGAGTTACCACAACAAAAGAAATGAGTATGATTGTTGTCTATTTATGCATTTCTTCATTGAGCGGTTCATCATAAATACTCCAGAGAGGCTGAAAAGATAGGATGGGAAAAAGTTTGGGAAACAATGGTTGGACCTTAAATAGGCCTCCAGTTTGAAGAAGCTGATTCACAAACTTGCGGATGAAAAATTCAAGTAAGTTTTGGAGGAGTAAAATTTGGAAGCTAACAATAAATCAAACATTAACATTATAATATAGTAGGTAGTTGTAGGTTTGCACTAACAATGCCCGCACGAATATCCCTCTTTAAATTTTTGGGACGGAGACTGTTCAAAGCAACAAGATAACTATAATGTAATTTTTTTTACCATATTGAATGAAATAGTTATTAACTGGACATTACATATTGATGTCAAACTATCAAGACAATGTGTTTTAATTTTAAGGAAGTATATTATTCATTACTTTTAAATACAAGTGGGTAAACATACTCAAATGACATGGATTGTAAAATCCCTAGAAAACTTACATATAAATTGTAATGATATTTTTTGTTAAATTATGGTTTACTATTTTTAAAAAAAAATTCCTTTTCTTACATTACTATATCGTTATATTTAATAGACCCTTAGTATGTGAAGATTAAATTATAAATCTGAATAACTGAAATGGTAGATTGTTTTGAAAATGCACAAGTATGTTGGTTCGCACAAACAATGCCCGCACGAGTATCGCTCTTTAATGAAGATCGCACTCCTTCACCTAGCTAAACTCCCAAGGAATTCACAAGAGTAGCCTTATTTTCAATAAACTAAATAGTTTCTTAAAAGAGGAGTGGAGGCTCATTAGAGAAGGAGAAGACACCAATGATGTTCACATTGCACACTCTTTGTGGTAAGACCTTCCTTGAAGGATTGATGAACAAACAATTGTGTTACCACAACAAAACAAATGAGAATGATTGATGTCTATTTACGCATTTCTTCATCGAGCGGTTCACCATAGAAGCTCCAGAGAGGCTAAAAACATAGAATGGGAAAAAGTTTGGGAAACAATGGTTGGACCTTAAAGAGGCCTCGAGTTTGAAGAAGCTGATTTGCAAACTTGCGGATGAAAAATTAAAGGAAGTAAGTTTTGGGGGAGTAAGATTCGGAGGCTAACAATAAACCAAACATGAACATTATAATTTAGTAGGTAGTTATAGGTTCGCACTAACAATGCCTGCACGAGTATCCCTCTTTAAAGTTTGGGGATGGAGACCGTTCAAAGCAACAAGATAACTATAATGTATTTTTTAACCATAAAATTTAAAGATCAATAAAGAAATTTTTAATTCAATTGAATGAAATAGTAATTAACAAGATACTACATATTGATGTCCAACTATCATGACAATGTTTTTTAATTGATTTCTTTTAAATAGAAGTGGCTAAACATACTCAAATGTTATGGTTTGTCAAACCACTAGGAAGCTTACATATAAATTGTAATGACAATTTTTGTTAAAATATGGTTTACTAATTTTTGAACTTTTTTCTTTTCTTTTCTTATATTACTATTTCGTTATATTTAATAGACACTTAGTATGTGAAGATTAAATTATGAATCTCAAAACCTGAAATGGTAGATATTTTTGAAAATGCACAAGTATGTGGATTCGCACAAACAATGCCCACACGAGTATCGCTCTGTAATGAAGATCGTACTCCTTCACTTAGCTAAACTCCCTAGGAATTCACAAGAGTAGCCTTATTTTCAGTAAACTAACAGTTTATTAAAATAAGAGTGGAGGGTCATTAAAGAAGGCGAAGACGCCAATGGTGTTCACATTGTACACTCTTTGTGGTAACACCTTCCTCGAAGGATTGATGAACAAACAATTGAGTTACCACAACAAAAGAAATGAATATGATTGATGTCTATTTACGCATTTCTTCATTGAGCAGTTCATCATAGATGCTCCAGAGAGGATGAAAAGATAGGATGGGAAAAAGTTTGGGAAACAATGGTTGGACCTTAAAGAGGCCTCGAGTTTGAAGAAGCTGATTCGCAAACTTGCGGATGAAAAATTCAAGGAAGAAAGCTTTTGAGAATTATGATTCGGAAGCTAACCAAAAACCAAACATGAAAATTATAATATAGCAGGTAGTTGAACGTTCACACAAACTATCCTCGCACGAGTATCCCTCTTCTAAAATTTAGGGATTGAGATTGTTCAAAGAACCAGGATAACTATAATGTACTTTTTTGCTGTAAAATTTAAAGATGAATAAAAAAATTCTTGAATTGAATGAAATAGTAATTTACTAGATATTATATATTGATGTCAAACTATCAAGATAGTGTGTTTTAATTGTAAGGAAATATATTATTCATAATTTTTCATTACATTTAAATAGAAGTGGCTAAACATACTCAAATGACATGGTTTGTAAAACCACTAGTCAAATTAAATATAAATTGTAATCATAATTTTTTGTGAAATTATGGTGTACTAAATTTTGAACTTTTTTCCTTTTCTTATGTTACTATTTCGTTATATTTAATGGACAATTAGAATGTAAATCTTAATCACTACACGAGTATCGCTATTTAATGAAGGTCATACTCCTCCACTTAGCTAAACTCCCTAGGAATTCACAAGAGCAGCCATATTTTCATTAAACTAAATATTTTCTTAAAAGATGACTGAAAGCTCATTAAAGAAGGCGACGATGCCAATGATGTTCGCATTGCACACTCTTTGTGGTAACCTTCCTCGGAGGATTGATGAGGAAACAATTGAGTCACCACAACAAAAGTAATGACTATGATTGTTTTCTATTTACGCATTTCTTCTGTAAGCCGTTAATCATAGATGCTCCACAAAGGCTAAACAGATAGAAGGGAAAAAAGTTTGGGAAATAATGGTTCGACCTTAAAAAGGCCTGGAGTTTGAAGAAGCTGATTTGCAAACTTACGAATGAAAAATTCAAGGAAGTAAGTTTTGGACGAGTAAGATTCGGAGGCTAATCATAAACCAAACATGAACATTATAATATAGTAGGTAGTTGTAGGTTCACATTAACAATGCCAGCAAGAATATTCCTCTTTAAATTTTTGGGATGGAGAATGTTCAAAGCAACAAGATAACTCTAACGTATTTTTTTACTATAAAATTTAAATATCAATAAAGAAATTTTTACTGGAATTGAATGAAATAGTAATTAACTAGATATTACATATTGATATCAAACTATCAAGGCAATGTGTTTTAATTGTAAGGAAATATATTATTCATAATTTTCATTACTTTTAAATAGGAGTGGCTAAACATACTCAAATACATGGTTTGTAAAACACTAGTGATCGGTCCACTTTATATCGTGATTTTGGGATCTTTTTGTACTCAATTTGATAGAATTTTATGATTTAAAGGCTCTAATTAACCGTGAATTCATATTATGAGAGTTGAGAGTGACTTTTTCTCTTTTGTCACTTATAATAAGAATTCCATGAGACAAGTTAATTATCGAAGATTTGAAGACCTTGTAGACTTAATTTTGAAGACTATGAAGACTTTTCAAGACCCAGAAAAAGGAAGAAGAGAAAACTACATGAAGACCAGAGAGTTAAGTCAATTGAGGGCAGGATACTCGCGACTGCCACCTGCTCATATTTACTTTTTGGAAATTTTTTACTATAAATACTCAACACTTTTCCTCTTCTTCCCCAACTTCTTCTCCCCAACTTTCCTTGCAAAAAACCCTAGGTTTCACCTCTTTCATCTTTGTTCTACTTTAATTTAATGTTTGAATTGCTTTTGTTAATTAGTATGATTAGTAGTAACTAAACATAACCTTGGGAGCAATTGATTAGGCTTCCAAGCCCATGTCTTGAG
>JAUOBV010503843.1:0-10032 GCA_032360425.1 Rubia occidens | reverse complement strand
ATTAACTCACAATCATCAACTAGTTGATCATCCTAGTCTAAATCATGCATTAACTACACAAGAAAGAACAAAATATATTTGATAATCAAAGCACACAATAGGAAAAATCAAATCTCACAAATCATACTAGAAATGCTAACCAATTGCACCCAAGAGTATATTTAGCCTAAATTAGCTAAACCCATAACAAAAGTACAAAAATCCATGGAAAACATTGGAGAAAAGATGAAGTAATAAATGAGATCTAGCGTTTTTGGAGAGGAATTTTTGTCCAACAGATGGTTAGGAATGAAGATAAGATAAGGGGTATTTATAGAACAAGAGTTGGTGAGAAAACTAGTCAAAAAAGGAAATTCTAGGCAGCAGGTCTCACACTGACCGTGCAGGTTTGACACGGTCCGTGTCACAAACGATGCACCGAGTGCGCGGGCTCGCGTAAGGCTTGAGCGCTGGGATCACGCTGTTATGCTGGGACACGCACGTTTTGAGCTGGGGCACACGCAGATTGAGCGCGCAGGGATCTGGGAGCAGCGCTCGGGCGGGGACCCACGTAGTTGAGCGTGAGGGCGGGAAGCTTCCGTGCTGGGGCATGCGGTTAAGGACTTAGAGTGCACGCCCGGTCTTCTTCACCCCGCTGGTCGAACGGCCTGTCTTCGTGTGGATCGGCATGCTATCCTTCTTCAAATACAGATTTTCTTCTACAAAATTGTATTTGCCTTCACTTCTAAACCCTTATTTCCTTGTGCATACTCATTCTTGAATCTTTCAGCATGAACATGATCACAAAAGACCTTCCGTAAACACCTTAAACTAGGGACTTAGGATATAACTCCTAAATCATCATCTTAATTTTCTTACCAACAAAGTATCCATTATTCTTACACAAAAACTTAGTTTATTACAAATATGAGTTTCAATTATGCTAAAAAAAGATGAACACATCACTCATAAGGATACAAATATCCATTAGACTCAAACTAGGTTACAAAATGAAGGATTTAGATACGAAAACCGAAAACAGATATCTAAACCCCTTATGATGTAAACCTACCTAAATCTAGAAATCTTCCAATAAAAAGGTAACAAAAGAGATGTTAAATGCTTCGGAAAATACATGCATTTAACGTCTCATCATGTCATTCTGCCTCATGCCGGTCCGGCCCGTGTCATCCTACCCAGGCTGTCGGCTGGCTCTTTATTTTGCTCCTTCTGATCTGCACCATGCGTCGTTTGGCATGCCGTGTCGGCTTTAACCTCTATTTTCTCAATACATTGGTGATGCCTACGTCATTGTTCACATCTAGTGGGCTGGTCTTGGAATTTTCTACTTGAAATGGTGTGGGCCGTGTAAAATGGAACATCCTGCTCCCATACTTAGCCAATTTTTGGATTGAAAAGGTGACTTCGATTGTACGGCCAGCCAAAACGGGAACCGCTCTTGTTGGATTTTGTCACAGCCCGTGTTGGGAGGTACGGGTCATGCCAAATCCCTCTAAAATGAGGTGTGACAAGCAGTATGAGTCGAGTTAGCTGTTGGCTCGTGTCAGGCTTGTGTGGTCCACGCCGGTCGTGGCTGATTCGCTTGACTAACTTTTTTACTTCGCTACGGGTGAACCGGTTGTCTAATTTGGGAGTTCTTGCACTCTATTTTATCAGGCTCAAGAAGACCAATTCAATGGTGATACTCTAAAGGGTGGATTCTTCTCAGATTTTTTGCAGAACTTCCGTGCAACCTCAAAAAATGATCCCCTCACTTCTTCCTTGGCCTTCTTGAAATTCGAGTCTGCCTTTCTTGGTCCCAATTACATATACCATCATGCTTTGGAGTATGTGGCCTTCAATATACCACTATCTTTATGAATTTCCTTCGATATCTTCTACGATACTTGCGAATGGCTTTCAAATATCTACCACAACCCTTGTGGATGGCCTTCTACAAAAGAAAATGAAAAAGTACTTAAGAGCAACCTACTAACGAGATCAAAGAGGAAGACATAGGTGCCCGTGAATAGAAAGTGTCCATTAGCTTCAATTAAGTCTACAAAACTTGGGATTCAGATAAGAAAACCAATAGTAGTCATCTAAACCCCTTTTTCACGTAAACCTAAGTTAAACTAGCAATCAACCCAAGAAAATATGATAATAAGTGTGCCGAATCCATTGGTTAAAGCATGCATAAAGGTGCACATCAATTAGGATTTTCATTTTTTTCTTCGTGTCTGCTGAAATCAACCTACAAACAGCTATCATTCATGAAGATCAAACTGGAAGCGGTTCGGAATCTGCTGGGCCAACCTCTCCATGAACCGAAGCTACATCCTTCACCTTTCTAAACTTATTCAAGGACGTCGATATACAAATTTTTGCCAATGTCTGATCACCCCTGATAGCAGCTATGCCTTTGCTAGTGGGAAACTTCATCACCAAGTGATCGGGGAACCAAATTGCCCGAGCTTGACTCATCCAAAATTTTCCCAAGATTACATCAAGGGGGAGAGAGCATCGATAACCAAAAAACTACATTCGATCGTTACCCCCCCCCTAACGTCATGTTTCACTCAAACAGGTAGATCGATTATCCCCAAGAGGATTACCGTCTATCCTGTGAAGCCTGATAGAGGCGAACCAGACCGCTTCAATTGTGATGCCCATTGTCTAACTGGTCAAAAAAATATAAAACATCTCTTCAACCCTACTTAAATCATTAATTAACACCCTCTTCACATAGGAATCTCTAATTGTATCTTGAATGAGCAGGGGATCTACATGGGGAATCTATTTTGGAATTGCATCTTATTTGAAGAAGGTTATGGTTTCATCCGGGTGAAACCATATTTGTTGTGGTTCACCTGGGGGAATATAACGAGAATTATTATTGGAATTCCGCATGTATGGTCACCAAGGTCTATGTTAACCTTGGTTCATCTCTGCTCAGCCAGCATTAGCATTTTTATTGGAATTCCGCATGTATGGTCGCCAAGGTCTATGTTAACCTTTTCTTTTTGAAGACTCTTCTCCAGCCTGTAGCAAGCCATGCAATCTCAAAGGAGTCTTTCCCTTGCATTGTCTACCATCGGGTGTCATAGCTAACCATGACCCTTTTATCCTAAGTACAACCCTTCATATTGAGCCAACATTTTAGGAGGCTCAAAGTTTTAAAAAAATGGAAACATCAAGTAAGCCGCCCCCTTGCCAATGATCAAGGAAGGAGGGTTGCGGCCAAGCTTGAATTTCTCTTCCTGGGTATCCCGGGTAAGACACCCTTGGCAATGACTTAGGTTACGACATTGTTTGCACCACTAAGGACATTAAAATTGTAGTTCCCCATCGTTCGTTAAACCACCCTAGGGAGAGGAATCGATGGAGGGGTGATCTGGAATCTCGTGGTCATGAGGGTTTGAGCTATCTATTCCAAATTTATATGCAGTTGGGTTTCAGCCGAGGCCTTTGTTGAACATACCATTGATCTCCACCTGCGAATTTGTTGCAGGGTTCCACGAAGAATCTGTTAGGTAACACCCCATATCCAGGGCTTAATACTGACCTCTGTGTACCTGGAAGGTCCTGCCACACCAACCTGGTATCCTTCTACAACCGTGATAATCGGGGCATGCTCAATCGATACTATGATCGAATTGACTCCAACGCTTAGAGATCCAGGAGGATTAACCATTTTCTTTGTTCTTCTTGTTTTTCCTCCTCTGTAGGGAGACTGTACATCTTCACCAACGTCATTGTTCTTGTTTCTCACCCATTCTCTCCTACGCATCGTATTGGCCATAAAAGCAGACATAAACTAACAAACTCATGATCTTACTTTGTGGGTTCCACTGGGTTGGAAATTGATGCATCTGGCACTCACTTGGGCTACACCATCAATCCCTAAGTCGTGATATGCAAGAAAGAGCCCCCAGAGTGTTACATGGGAAAGACTCTCAGATGATAGATTTTGGGTTTTTCCATATGTATAGTTGAATTGTTAATGAACCAGGGATTTGATATTTTACTTGTTACCTATTTATTTAGGTCCCCTCACAAGGTAGGCTAAGGTCTTGTTTTTTGTGGAGCAAGTATTAGATTTTAGTCACGTTGGGCCTATCTAACATGAGTTATGTGACATTGGGCCATCCTGGCCCAACTCGGGGTATACTGGACCAGAATTTATCAGGGTCCAATATCTCCAAGTTTTATCAAACATGAATAAATCTTAGAGATTTCTTTTCCTCAACTGAAGAGAAGTTCTATACCCACGGTTTAGATGGAAATCTCATTTGATTAGCTAGATTTTTGAATTTTAAACACTCTCGGTAACTTGAAACATTTTGATTGTCTAACCTTCATAAGTCTAACACAGGCATAGAGAAGAAAACACAATCAAGGGGTTCCATTTACTCCCCCCGGTCCCTTAATAATGTCCCCAACTTTGGAGTACATTATTTTTTCAAAAAAGATAAATGAATGGTAGAGATTGCATTTCAAGTAAAAAAAAGTCAAATTCGTGAATAAAAATAACCTAGGATTTACTGAAAGGGAAAGAAGTCAATATAAAAAAAATATTCTGAAAAGATAGTGAGCCATTATTAGAGAATGTTGGAGTAATGAGTTCTCATAGATAGCCAGGAAAGATGAATAGTTTTTTTAATCTATTTTGTAACTATTTGAAACGGTTTATTTTGGGTTCAATTTAGTGAGGGAAGCTAATTTGTAAAATCCCACACTCCTTGTCAATGATGAGTGATTTGAGTTTTTTTTTAAACTAGGCCATGTCCAGTTGAGCTGAAATGGAGATGGTATAAGATGGAGGTAGATGATATGAGATGAAGGTGGATGAAGGTAGATGGAGGTAGATGAAGGTTGATGAAGGTAGATGGAAGTAGATGGAGGTGGATGAAGGTAGATGATATGAGATTATGGAGATGTTTGGAGATTGGGGGATGTTTGGACCTGAACTGAAGTTAAATAAATATAAGAAACTAAACTAAATTTAAATAGACTTAATAAACTAAACTAAACTAAATTTTAATAAATATAATAAAATGAATTGAATAAAAATATTAATAAATATAGTAAACTGAACTAAACTAAATTGAACTTAATAAATATAAAAATTGAAACGAGCTGCTTTGAATAAATATAATAAACTGAACTAAATTTATTTAAATATAATAAATTGAGCTGAGTTGAGTTTAAATAAATATAATGAACTCAACTGATTATAAATAAACATAATGTACCTAATAAATATAAAAAAATATATACCGGTATTGAATGTAAAAGAATATAATAATCTGAAGTGAATATAAATAATTAATATACTGAACTGAACCTTATTTAAATAATCATAAAAACTGAACTAAATTTAAATAAATATGATATACTAAACTGAACTGGTATACATAAATATAATATACTGAACTGAATTTAAATAAATATAAGAAACTGAAGTAAAATGAATTGCATTTAAATAAAGCTAACTCAATGTATTGAATTGAATTTAAATAAATATAAAAAACTGAATTTAACTGAATATAATTACATATAATATATTGAACTGAATTCAACGAAATTTAAATAAATAAAAATAATAAATTAAACCAGATTTAAATATACTAAACTGAATTTACTAAAATTGAATACAGTTAACAAATAGTAATAATGGGGCATAACAACATTATAACTGAACTGATTTGAATTGAACTAAACTATACTATACTACACATAAATTAAAAAATGTAAATATGTTTGATAGTATAATTAATTTAAACATACTAAAATGATTTTTTTGAAAATAAATTATAGTTACTAAACCCTAAACCCATTGCTATGAAATTTTGAGAACAAAACTCAAATAAATTTATTAAAATATTAATGTTTAAAAGAAATATGAAAAATAAACATTTACTAAAATATTAATGTTTGAAACAACGTTTTAAAATAAACAATTACTTAAATATTAATATTTCAAATATTATATCTTAAATTAAATATATAAAAGATTAATTTAGTAATATATTATTTTTCAAAATAAATATTTAAAATGAACATTCACCAAAATATTAATATTCAAGATAAATATTTTAAATATTAGTATTTATAATATATACATATATTTACCAAAATATTCATATTTAAGATAAATATTTAATATTAATATTTAAAATAAACATTTACTAAAATATTAATATACAAATTAATTATTTTAAAAATATTTTAAATAAATATTTAATATAATATTTAAAATAAACATTTAATTAAATAAAAAATATTTAATATAAACATTTACTAAAATAAAAATATTTAAAATATATTTTATTTTTATATTTAAAATAAAAATTTACTCAAATATAATTTAAACATATTGAAATATTTATATTTAAAATAAATGTTTACTAAATATTACTATTTATTATAAAATTTTAATTTAAAATTTTAAAATAAAAATTTACAAAATATAAAATTTTAAATTAATATGTAATATAAAATTTTAAATAAATATTAACTATAATATTAATATTTACAATAAATATTTAAATTTAATATTTACTAAACTATTAAAATAATACTATAATATTTTTATTTAAAATAAATGTTTACTTAAATATTAATGGGAGGGGTTCGCTGTACCTCTCAAAGTTACTATTTTTAACTCCTTTTTGCTTACTAAATATAATTAAATTGATAGTGGCAAGTCAGAGTTGTCCACAGAGACAAGGGATATTCCTAAGTGTTTGCTCATATAATGCTAAATATTACTCTAGATATATAGATATACATACATATAAAAGCACATAAATATGGAATTACGAATTTAAAGGAAAGTTAAACTAATAAAGCATACAATCACTGAAATGAGATTAAGTACGAATTACAGAGTCTTGGGGGCAATTGACTTATACTTCCAAGCTTTTTTCATTGAACATATAACCTATTCAACACCTTTACTACTTGTTGTGAAGATAAATCTTCCATTCTTCTTTGATAGTAGTTTACAAGAGTGAATTCGACATCTCTAGTTAAACCTCACTAATGACCCCTTTAGTCATTCAACGCCTAAAGGTATCACATTAATGGCATTAATTTCAAAGAATCAATAAGCATGGTAACACTTATAAACACTACACCGTGTCAAAGCATTGAACCAATTCATGCATTTACACAAGATTAGTCAAGAACGTCCAATGCTCATTAACTTCTCTCGTTTGCTATACAAATAAACATGACAAAGAATTTGACATTATCACATTTACCTAGCACTCATCAAATCACAAACAACATTAGAAGCCCTAAATCATGCTTTTAGATTTCATATCAAAGAAGGGAGAATTAGCTACTTTCTCCAAACCCTAACACATAATCATACAAACATTTCATATAATTAAAATTTCAATATCATAAATGAATTCAACAACCCATTTCAAGACAATAAATGCACAATAGAAAATAATTAAATAGCTTATAAATAGATCTCATGACATGGGCCCGGAAGCGTACTCAATTGCTCCCAAGGTTATGTTTAGCTACTAGAGTTCATACTAATTAAAAAAAATCAAACATGAATTCAAGAAGGAATTAAGGTAGAAAATGGAAGAAAACCTAGGGTTTTTGCAGCAGAAATCAGGAGAGAAAAGTTGGATAAGAAAGAAAAAAGTGATGAGTATTTATAGTACAAAAATCCAAAAATTAAGTCTAGGCAGACGGCCGTCGCAACTCATGACACAGGCATCACGACTCGCAATGGCCAGAGTACTCTGTCCTCAGGTGACTTCTTCTCTCTGGTCTTCATGTAGTTGTCTCCACTTCCTTTCTTCGGGTCTTCAAAATGGAGTCTTCAAATCTTCAACAATTACCTCATGTCATGGAATCCTTATTTCAATTGACAAAAGCGATAAAGTCGCTCTTAACTCTAGTAATATGATTTCAAGCTAAAATAGAGTAACCGATGCACAAAAGTCTACCAAAATGAGTACAAAAGATCCCAAAATAACTATATTAAATGGACACACCAGTGTCCTCGGGGGGGGGGCAGTATCTTGGCAATCTAGGTTGTATAAATGTGTGGCATTGTCTACAACTGAGTCAGAGTTCACTGCAGCGACAGAGGCATATAAGGAATTTCTTTGGATGCTGCAATTTTTTGTCAAGTTGGATTTACACAAAATAGATATGTGTTGTATTTTCATAGCCAAAGTGCAATTCACCTTGTTAAGAATTCCACTTTTCATGCTAAGGCCAAACACATTGATGTGTGGTATTTTTGGATATGTGGTGTTCTTGATGCTAAGCTTCTTGATCTTGAGATTATTCACACCGATGACAACGGTTTCGACACGATGACTAAAGCATTGACAAAGGGAAATTTCAAGACATGCCGTTCAATTACTGGAGTGGCAAACACCTCCACATAGGTGAGAGAGGGAGATTTTTTTGGATTATAGGTCCCTTCCTATGTGAAAAAAGTCTATATTTGTTCTTATCCCATTCATTACTTCTTTGAGTTGTAAAATACTTGGAGTTGTAGCCCTTTGAGTTGTAACCCTTGGAGTTGTCTTCAATGGTTCATTTAAGAAGTTTTAAGGATGAACTTGTCTTCAATGGTTCTTTAAGAGATGGAGTTGTCTTCAATGTTTCTTTAAGAATATTTAAGAGATGGAGTTGACTTCAATGGTCCTTTAAGAAAATGATCTTGGGTTAATTTTTTTGGTATAAATATGATAATAAGTTATCTTGAGAAGGCAGAGTGAAACAGACAAAAGTAGAGAGAAAAAAAATGTGTCTTTTTGTTGTTCACGTTTTTCAGGTGCAGCTTCACAAAACACCTCTAAAATTTTAGTAAAACATCCGGGACATCTTGGGATAGATTTTGGATGGTGGGATTGTTAATTGGTATTGTAGTTCATGAGATATGATAGCTCTACTGAGTTCTATCTTTGGGTGATATTCTTCACTTTTCTCTTTTATGTGTTGCTAGTTATAATTGTTTGTCATTAATTATTTTGTGTACCCATTTGAGACCTGGAATTGGGTTTGTGTAACCTTCCTTTTATCATAATAAAAGCAATTGCAGTGGACTCTTAATCATCCCGTTGTTTTTACTCTTCACACCGTATGGGATTTTCACTTAAAAATCCTCGTTTCTTTGCTTGATTGCTTACATTGTTGAATTACTTACTTGGTTTTGACTGAATTTTGGAGACAACATTATACTCGCCATTTCTTTTTCTGTTTGTTGTTGAACAAGCTATTAGTAAGGAATATGCTTATGCCCAACATGGATAATTTATTGGAGCTAGGCGGAGATTATTAGATATGAGCTGGGATTATTGAATAATATTGGAGTTGAGATAAGATTGTTAGATCTGAGATGAAATAAATTGAATAAACTGAACTGGAAAGGGCCATGATAGTTAATACTTGTAATTTTTGAACTTAAGTACAATTAAAGCATATACCTGTCATAATAAAAATTATCGCGTAAGTAAATTTAAGAAGAGGGGATCCAATGAATTTATACATTTCTAATCAAAAATTTTAGTTTGAAAATTTTAAAATTAGTATTTATTTTCATTTAAACATCTCTAAATTAGTTCTGAATCTCTTGTTAACTCAATTCATAGTTTATTTATTGGAATAAATAAATTTATAATTCTTAACTTTACACTGAAAGTGGCAATATAACATTTCAATCTCAGAAAGTGCCAATATAACCCAAACTAATTATTGGATGTGCCAATGCAACCCTAATTTTTGAAACATTTGTGCAGATATACCTAAAGTTCCTATTTACGGTGTAGACCCTCTAAATTCTAATGGTGAGGAAATGTGAGATTACTTAAATACCTTGATAAGACGTCAAATGCATGTATTTTCTGAAGAATTTAACATCTCTTTTGTTATCTTTTGTTGGAATATTGCTAGATTTAGTTAGATTTACATCATAAGGGGTTTATAAAACCATTTTCGGTTTTCGTATTTGAATCCTTCATTGTGTAACCTATTTTTAGTCTAATGGTTTTTGGTCCTTATGAGCATTTT
>JAUOBV010503734.1:0-10033 GCA_032360425.1 Rubia occidens | reverse complement strand
TGTCGAATTCACTCTTGTAAACTACTATCAAAGAAGGATAGAAGATTTATCTTCACAACAAGTAGTTAAAGTAGTGACTAGGTAGTGGATTCAAGGATAGATAATAGGTAAGGAAATGTATATCCATTGCCCCTAAGGCCCTGTCTTTGTAGTTTCTGTATTTTTTTTTCTTAGCTTGTTGAATGATTAGCATAGTTACTTAACTTTGCTAGTTGTGTTGTTTTTACTTTCATAACTTAGGAAACCAACCAACCAAAACCCTTTTTTTAAACTTTTTTTTATATCTATGTATATATATATATATATATCTAGGCTTATATTCACCCGTGTATGCTTAAACGCTTGGGAATATCCCTCTTCTCTGTGGACGACCAAGACTTGCCATACTATCTACTTAGTTGTATTTGGTAAGCACTTTGGGCTTAAAAATAGTATCTTTGTGAGGTACGGCAATGAATTCCCGATTTGCAGCTTCTTATGTTTCATGGCTTCACTCAAGTTCATATTCAAGCATTTAACGACCCAATGTGTTTTGAACTCGAGTTCGACCGGGAGGTGGCATCATTTGCCGAAGAGAATCTGAAAAGGTTACATACTTGTGGGTGTTTTGTATGCGATCCTATAGGCCCAAATTGCATCAACCAATGTAGCAATCCAATCCTTTCTAGATAGATTTACCATCTTTTCAAGGATTGTCTTGATTTTCCGATTGGATATTTCTGCTTAGCCAATTGTTTGTGGGTGGTAAGCGGTTGATGTCCTATGGGTCTCTCCATATCTTTTAACTAAGGCTCCCATGATTTTATTAAAAAAGTGAGTACCTCCGTCTCTAATGATAGTTCGGGATATACCGAACCATGAGAAGATGTTAAATTTGAGGAAACTCATCACGGTTTTTGCATTTTTCTTCTTTGTCGCTTTAGTCTCGACCCATCTGGTCATATAATCGACCACCACTAGGATTTAAAAATTACCATTGGACACAGGGAAATGGCCCATGAAATTCATTCCCCACACATCAAAAACCTCAACCGACATTGAAAGAACTTAAGCCATCTCATTTTTTAATGAGACATTGCTCATCTTTTGGCACCTATCACAAGCTAGAATAAATCTTGGGTATGTTTCAACATGTTGGGCCAATAAAGGACACATTCCGCTACTCTCTTAGCAGTTATCTTATACCCAAAGTGTGAACCTATATTGGAACAATAGCAAAGTCGAAGGATTGGCTCCACCTCATCTTTGGAAACACACCTCCTAATCTCTTGATTGGAGCCATGTTTCCAAAGGTAAGGGTCATCCAAAAAATATTCCTTTCCCTCATTCACTATCCTAAACTTTCTGGTTTGATCAAATGAAGGTGGAAATTCCCCCGTGGCTAGGTAGTTCACTATGTCAGCAGACCAAGGTTGGCTAGTTGTCACACTAAAAAATTGCTCATCGGGAAATTCTTCTCGAATGTGTTCTAACTTAGCCTTTTCCTTAGTGAGATCTTGGCTCTCCAGGGTTGTGAGTCTGCTCAAATAGTCAGCCACTACATTCACCCTTCCTCTTTTGTCCCACAGTACAAAATCAAACTCACTCAAAGAAGTATCCACCTAATAAGCCTAGGTTTTGCTTCCTTCTAAGTCATCAAATAGTGGAGAGTTGTATGGTTCCTAAGAGATACTGTTTAAACTTCTTAAGTGCAAATACTACAACCAGTAACTCTTTCTCAGTAGTGGAGTAATTACAATGTGCATCATTAAGAGTCACCGGCGCATAGTAAATGACATGTGTTACTCTCCCTACCATCTGGCCTAACACTGCTCCTATGGAATAATCACGTGCATCACATATTATTTCAAAAAGAGAGGGACCAGTTTGGGGGTTGGATAATAGAGGCAGTAACAAGCATTTCCTTCAAAGTGTTAAAGGCTTTTCTTCCCTCCTCATCAACAATGATTTCAACATCCTTTTGAAAAAAAAATGTATTAGGGAGAATAAATCTTAGAGAAATCCTTAATGAAATGCCGGTAAATTCCAATGTTACCTAAGATGACCTTAGTCTCTCACACAAGTTTGTTAGGGGGAGGGATTTGATTGTGTCTACATTAGCCTTACCCACTTCTGGACATTGAGCCAATACCACATAACCTAGAAAAATTCCATTTTTTACCATAAAGTGACATTCAGATGATGTAAGCATGAGTCGAAGGAGTCTCCACGAATGGTAAAATCATCCATGAAGACTTCAACAAAGTGCTTCATAAACTCTGAGAATATGCTAACCATGCATCTATGAAAGGTACCTGGGGCATTGCAAAGGACAAAAGTCATGTGCCTATAGGAAAAAGTGCTAAAAGGGCTTGTGAAGGTTGTCTTCTCTTGTCCTCCAGATCGATGGCTATTTGGAAATACACCAAATAGCCATTGAGGAATAAATAGTTGGAGTGACTGGCTAATCTCTCAAGCATTTAGCCGATGAAAGGTAAGGGAAAATTATCCTTGCGAGTTACCGCATCTATGGGCAAAAATCAATGCAAACTCACCACCCGATGATAGGATTATACACCCCTACCATAAATAACATAAGGATTTCACCTTTAAATACTTCCATCATTGGCAAGTTTAACCACCTTTGTGGTTAGCGTATGAGTTTTGCATCCTCCTCCAATAATATACTGTGCATGCAAGTTAATGGGCTTATACATTTGATATTGGCTAAAGTCCAATCTATGGGTCCCTTGAATTTCTTAATAACCTATTCTCTTGGTCACTAGTGAGCTTACTAGAAGTAATCACTGACAGTTTCTCACCCTCTCCTAAGAAAGCATACTTCAAGTCTTTGGGAAAAGGTTTAAGTTTGACCAAGTGTGGTTCCTCTATTGAAGGCTTTGTTTCAGGCATCACTAAGTCATCTAAGTTCTTGGGTAAGGCCTCAATGTGAGTGTCTATTTGGGGATCAACCTCCCCCACATTATCCACTAAACTGGTGTTCCTATAGTTAACATGATTATAGTTTAAGGGATTATCGTCCAAAGCTACATTCATAGCCCTATAGACGACCTCTTGCACAATGACCTCTAGGCCATCATTCGTAATAGGAGAATACTCATCAAGGACACAATTCACATTTTCACACATGGTAAACTCTACAATGCAATCACCGCACTCTAATGTTAACCTTCCCGTGTGCATATCAACTTTAGCCCTAGCAGTTTTCAAGAAGGATCTCCCTACAAATATAGAAGTGATCTTCTTCTCGTTTACCATATCTAGGGCATAAAAATTTGTTGGAAATGTTAGTCCATTTAACTGGACCATCCATTCTCCAAAATACATGTTGGGTTTATGATGGAGCGATAGCCAAATGGATTACCACCTGAACTGCATGAATTTTTGGCAAATTCATTTATCTATGAAAAGAGTAAGGTATAACATTAATGGATGCCCCTAAATTCACCATAGCATCTTTAATCAAAGTCTCTTGAATTGTGCTAGGAATTACAAACATGCCAGGGTCTTCACACTTAGAGGTGAGGTCAACTTTCATGAGAGAGGAGAGGTGGTTTCTAGACCCATCTATCGTTTTATACCCAAATCCATTTTTTGAATTTACCAATTGTTCATTAATTTTCACATCCAGGCATAAAATTGATAGTGTCAAAGAGAGGAGTGCTAACCATGTAATGGTTGAGAATTTTGAATGACTCATTGCAATGATCTCTGTCCTGATTATTCCTCACAATATAAAAAAGATGAGGTGGTGGAGCTTCCTCATCACATAGTTTCTGTCTCCCCACCAATGGACTCACCTTTCTTATTAACTCGCTCACTAGCCCCCAACTTTCTCAAGACTCGAAGAGAGTTGATTTCTAAAATCTCTTATGTAAATATTTTAAAAAATGAAATCTCTTATGCAACTAAATACTTGGTTTTGGAGTGAATCACTAGCTTTACCAAGATTGGTTAAAGCTCTAAGTATTTCTTCACAAACAGATTTGGGGTGTAATCACATAAGATGACATAAGTAAATTAATCAATATAACATTCTCTCTCTACTAGTGGAGGCAATTTTCACTTCTACTATGTGTTCGTCTACATTTTTTACAAGATTTGGTAAGTTTACATTTATCTTCAAGAATATCTTTACCACCATGCATAAATCAGGTGTCAAAAGGATATTACATGCTATGAGGATCGGATATGAAGCACAAAACACCCCTGCAAAAGATCACTTAGTTTCAAAAACAATGAATGAAAGATTGGGAATGAAAGCTGTCTTAAAGGATCTGCCACAGGAGGATCAAAATATGGATGATATAAGGACAACTGTAGCTGGGAAAGTAAAAGTAGATGATGTACATGTGGAAAACACCAGTGATATGGTCACTCCAATCAGATCTGGTGAATTTCCTCTTATCCACAGAGTTGAAAAGGACAATGAATGCACCAAGAGAGATAAGGTGAGATCTGTATGTGGTACTAGTTCTAATGGAGTTAGATCTTTGAAATCTACCTCTACAACTAAGAAGGAGCTCTCCTTGGGGGATAAATCCATGCTAATTGAAGACATAGACATAGATCCAGCTCAACCATGAAGCAAGCTCTTTGAAGATGAATAGAAGGATAAAGTAAGATACTATAAACCTCTGGAGATCGATGGGTTAGTATTGGGAATTTTTTTAAAAAGAGGATGTTTTAGAAAGTGTTAAGGAGTGGGAATCCACAGTTGTGTGCAGGATTCTTGGAGGCTTTCATCCATTCACAGTAATTGGTGGGTTTTTTAGAAGGATATGGAGACAACTCAATGTTGTCAAAGTCTGGATGGTTTCAGCAGGAGTATTCATGGTGAAATTTCTCTAAGAACTCAGAGATATTAAGTCTTACAAAAAGGTGTCATCCTTTTTAATAACAAACCTGTCATTATTTAAGAATGGAATCAAAACTTGGATTTGAGCATTCTTAAGAAAGTTCCAGTTTGGTTGCAGCTTCCAAAGCTTGATATGGTGTACTAGAAACCAAAGATACTCAGTATTATCCCCTGTCCAACTGGAGATCCTTTGCAATTGGACAAAGCTACTAGAGAAGTGGAAAGGCTAAACTATGCAAGAGACTTAGTAAATGTGGAGATAGGAAAGAAGATTCATGATTCTATTCCCTTTCTGGATGAGAATGATGTAATACAATAGCAGGAAGTGATCTGTGAGTGGATTCCTATCAAGTGTAATTTCTGTTCTATGATAGGACATGAGGAGGCAAAATGCAGGAAAAAGGAGAAGGCAAAATGCAGGAAAAAGGTGAAAGCAAAACCTATTCCTCACAAGGTCTATGTTCCTGTAAATAGGCCTATTCTGAAGACTCGGGAACAAAGCGAAGAACTTGCTGCAAGCATAACTGTGAAAGAACAAGAGGAAAGAAAACCTGAGAGGTTTATACCTGTGATAGAGAAAAAATGTAAGGAGAATGCAATTGCCTCAAGCAATTATCAATCAGAAAATGATGGAAATCTTGGAGCAGATAGGAATGGTGGTATGGCAATACTGATCAAGGGGCTAAAAGGAGTGGAAATGAAGGTAATGTGTTCAATCTTTTAACTGATCCCCCTGATGACATCTAATATATTGGCATTGAACTTAAAAGGTGTAAATAGTGATATCAAACAAAAACAATACAAAGAGTTTTGTTTACTTAATCAGGTAGGCTTTTTGGATTTTTTTTTTGAAATAAAGGTGAAAAAGAAAAAATGAACAAAAAATATGGAGAAAATTTGGGCTGAATTAGGAATCAGAAACCAACAGTTCTATTTTGAATGGTGGAAGGATAAGGGTAGCATGGAGGAAGGACTATTTTGATGTTAAGATCCTTAGTAAAGGTAATTAATGGATAGATGTGAAATGTATCTCGAAGGAGCTGAATCAAGTGGTTTATATCACCTTGGTATATGGCTTTAACATACAGGAGAAAAGAGGATTCCTATGGAATTTTCATAGGAATGTTGTGCATGATGACCATCCATGTTCTGCGGTTGGGGATTTCAACACCCCTCTTACACTTGTTTGGAGGTATTCCAGTACAGAACCATGAGATTGATAATTTTCAGTAGGTTCTGATCAAGCAGCAGATGTATGAATTTAAGAAAATGAGGGCCATTGTACCCTTGAAGTAACAAGAGAGGAGGGGAATATTTTATATACACCAATATTGGCAGGACTTTGGTTAATGAATAATGGTTGGCCAAATTGATATATTTAGACTGTTCGATTATGGTTAATGGGATATCTGGTTATTTACCTTTACTTATCCACAAGAAAAAGCCAAAATAACTGAAAATACCTTTTAAGTTCTTCAACATGTGGAAATTATCTCCACAATTCCTAGATACAGTTAAGGTTGTTTGGGGATTGGGAGAGATCCACAACCTGGTTGATCAGTTCCGTAGGCTGAGAATGCTAGAAAAGCCATTACAACAGATTAACAAGAGGGAGTTTTCTGATGTTTAAAAGAGAGAAAAATAATTAAAATTGACTAGGGGTGTAAACAAACCGAGCCGAGATCGAGTAGTGATGTGCTCGAGTTTGAGCTCAATTTTTTTACTATGTTAGTGTTCGAGCTCGATCTCGTTTGAGCTCGATCTCGTTCGAGGCTAGAAGATTTATCTCTATCTTATGCTCGATTGTTTGTGATCTACTCAAGCTCGATTCCTAACTCGATTGAATTCGAGCTTGAGCTCGAACGAGATTGGCTCATTGAGCTCGTTACCTTCAAACGAGTCAATACAACCCTCTAATTTATATTAAAATTAAAAACAACATAGTTATATAGGTATAGGCTCGTGAAGTTCGAAGAGCCTAGGTAAAAAGATTGAAGGAGAGCTTCAACTCGAGCTCGGCTTGTGTTCATATAGCTCGAGTTCAGGTCGAGCTTTTTCTCGGGATGTTTGCTAGCTTTTCACAAATGACTTGTTTTATTTACACCCCTAAAATTGGCATGGGAAGAAGAAAAAATGAAACTGATGGTAAATCCAAAAGCCTGCTAAATCAAGAACTTGAAACTGTGGCTAGAAAGGCAGCTGAAAAGATAAGATATTGAAGGCAGAATTCCGATTTCTGAAGAAAAAAAACATAGATCAATTGGTGGAAAGGATGTGACAGGCCTACAAAATTGTTCTAGTCAGTTCTAAAATCCAGGCAGTGTTCAAATCATATTATTACCTTGATTGATGGCTCTAAAATCATACTCCCCCGTCCTAGCCAAAAGGGGCCTAATTTTTTGTCAACTTTCTCAGGTCATGTTTAATAATAAATATCAACTAGTATATAAGTTATAATAGCATCATGTGATATATTGTTAGATTCCTTGCAACATGTATTTTCTAAAGAATAATTTTTTATACACCGTTAGTATGTGGAACTAAAGTTTAACTCGGCCAATTTGGTTGGGACGGAGGAGTATAGAAGACCCCATCGAAGCTACAGAGGACTGGCCCAAGCCCAAGAGCACTGCCTTGTGAGCCACTGCAATGGAACGGCGGAAGCCTCGATCGAAGGGTTCTCAGCGACAAGGCGGGTCTGCAACACAATAGCCGGAAGCCTTTGAGCGATGGATCCGTGAGAAGGCTACAAAATGGAACCCTTTGCACCACCATGGAAAGATCAACTCTGAAATGGAGCGCTCGACCATGGAACACCACAAAACAACACAGATCTGGAATGTAATTGCTACGAGATAAGTTTGTGATGTGGGTATGGGTGTCGGGGATAATATTCAAAGGGTCAAATTCAATTCGACCTCATAATTAATCGTATTTGCTCTAATATAATTTTAATAATTATAATTTTGAATATAATTTTAATAATATTAATAAAAAAGTGTGTTTTTAACCCTATGTTTTGGTCGAAAATGCAGGAATGACCTTGTAAAATCTGAAAGTTAATAAATAACCCCGGATTTCGTTTACCAAAATGTTAACTGCCAAATTGACCTAAAATATGAAAATGACCATTTTACCCTTATGGTGAAAAGAAATAAAAAAAATGGTAAAAGATAGCTTTACCCTCCCTTCTTTCTTCCTTTTATCATTTTCCCATTCTTTCTACCTTGGATTTCTTCCTTCTCGCCAAGATTGCAGTTTTACCCACCCCTTTCTTCCGCCCTCCACTCGATTACAAATTTACAATACTTTGCCAAGATTTCTTCCTTTTCGCTAAGCCTGCCTGAAACCCTTCCCTTTCTTCAGGCAATTTGGGTGGCACCTCTACTGAGTGGATGAATCGCTGACGCAATTTGGTTAGACGAATCGTGGAGTGGACGATTTGGGTGACACGATTGAGATGGAGCACGAATGCTGAGAAGGTGGCTGTATATTCGCCGGTTGAGATGGCATGCCGGACAGTGGTGTTGGAGTAGAGTTGGGCGGATCTTTGTGGCTGTTCTTGGTGGGGGTTAGGGTTGAGTGGTTGCAGGGGAGAAGAGGCGCGGCGGAGATGTAAGCCGCTGGTTAGGGTTGGGGGTGGCAGGGGAGAGGAGGCGGAGATGGTGCAGTATTAGTACTAAAAAAGAGTATAAATATAATGTATGACAGATTGTTAGATTCATCATAACATATATTTTTGAAATATTAATTTTTTACGATCAAATATTTTTTAATTCAATTGTTGAAAGTCAAAATGTGATGGAATACCGTATCAGTCCATATTATTTCTGGTATCCAACGGGTGCTGCTATATCACACCCTGTATTTTACTTATTTACTCCCTAATACGTATATATGTGTAGAAAACAAATTTTAATTTAAAAACAAAACAAAAAACAGAATTAAAGTTTTAGATTATTAAAATAAAATGAAAAACTAAATCTACCCTTCTTCTTCCCTTCATCGAGCCTCCACTTCGCCGCCGCCTCGCCACCGCAATTCGCCGGAAATGCGAGTTGGAAACGCCGCCAATGTGTCAAACTGAAGAACCGTCGCCCATTCACCCTCGCCCATTCACCGCGAAGAACCGGAGCCGGAGCACGATGGGAGAACCGACCGAGCGTGGAGCCGCGAACGGTGGAGCGGGAGGGGGAGGCGACACCTGGGCGAGAGCGACGGAGCGAGGTGGAAACGCGAGCTGTGAAGTGAGATCCAGCGGCGCGAGATCCGGTGGAGCGAGTGGGAAATGCGAGCGCAAGCCAGAGCGGGCGACGAGAACGGTGGAGCGCGAGCACGGGAACTGAGTTGGGATGGTGAAATGCGAGCGGGAAACTTGAGCAGTGGAGTGAGATCCAAAAACACGAGCACAAGCCGAAGCGGGCGGCGAGAACGGTGGAGCACGAGCGGGAGCGGGGAACCGAATCGGGCTGGTGAAATGCAAGCGGAACGCGAGTGGTGCACGGGCGGTGAAACGTGAAGGCAGAGATGGCGCGTGCATTTAACGCGTTGCGTGCATCTCCTGCACGCCAACTTTACGCGCGTGCACCTCCCACGCGCGCAGCGGAAGGCGTAGGGAAGAGCCGGGGAAGATGGCGGGGCGCACGGGGAAGATGGCAGAGCTCACGGCGGCGCAGGAAAGATGGTGGGGCTCACGGCGGTCCGGGAAAGAGGCGGGGAAGGTTCTGAAATTCCCGGTAGGCAGTGGCAAGACCGGCGGGGGGCGTGGCGGCGGCGGAACCGGTTATGAACAAATCCCAACCTTTTTCATATTTTATTTTATTAAATTTAGGTTTTAAATGTAAATTAAAATACTTATTATATTAAATACATACAAATACAGGACGTAATACAGTAAAATACGGGGCGTGATATAGCAATTCACTATCCAACGGTGACAGAAAAATGACTATACCACGTAGTGTATGATGTATCCTTATCTTATTTTTCAATGGGAAAGCATATTTGGACAGAAAGGAAGGAAGAAAGCAAGCTTTCCCACTAACTGTGTGATTCTGTGTTTGTGATAAGGAAATAAGAAACCCTTTCCCTTGTAGGAAAAAGTTATAGATGGTAGTTACCTTATAGAATTAGTTTCCTTATAGAATTAGTTATAGATGGTAATTTCCTTATAGA
>JAUOBV010503624.1:0-10033 GCA_032360425.1 Rubia occidens | reverse complement strand
GTAGTGTCAGAGCTGTTGCTTTGGCCTGTTGTAACCCGACCTCCAATTCGCTGGCTGTTAGAGCCAGAGTTGCATTTTTAGCTCGGGTTTCCAACATTCAAAGATGGATTTAGACCATTTCCTCTCCTGGATTGAAACTTTAATATACAGCAAAAGGATTTGGATGCAGACCCGGATTTCCCTAAGATTATACCCCATATGGGCTTACAAAAGATGTGATCCCTTCAGGAATCCCGTCTCGCCCGTGAACATATGAAACTATTTAACTGTAGGTGCCATACTTCTAAAGTAATAATTGCTTAACCATAGTACCTTCTCAAGTAGGAAACGTTCTAGGTACGAGGGATTGACCTTCCATCCAGTGTCTCCAGCTTGTAGGTTCTTTTTCCAAACACTTCAACCACCCTGTATGGGCCTTCCCACTCTTCATCCAGCTTATTTTTCCATTGGGCCCTGCTAGCCTTATTTCTTCTCAGCGCGAGATCTCCCACTTTCAAGGATCAGGTCCTGACTTTACTGTTGTAATACTGCTTCATCCAAGACTTATACGCATCTTCTTTCAGTGTTGTTTTCTCTTTTAGCTCATTCAACTCTTCCAAGTTCTCCCTGATTTCCTGATTGTTTTCTCCCTGATCCATTAGCTTAGTTACTCTCCTGATGGGCACAACGACTTCTGGAGGGATAATGGCCCATGTTCGGACACAACCTATAGCAGGATTCCCCGCGGCTATCATTTGTGTGGTTGTATAAGCCCATAGCACACTCACTGGCTCCTCTTCCCACTATCCCTTTGCATGCCCCGTCCTTCTCTTCAGTCCATGGATAATTTTTTCTATTTTTCACCTCCATCAGTGCACCAAGATTTGAAGGGTTCGTTGGCAAACTGCTTTCCACTGTCGCTCACTATCACCTGTTGGGATTCCAAAACATGCACATTATACTTCTCTAGGAGAATTTCGTGATCCCCTTCCTTGTTATAGTTGCTACAACCTTGGCTTCCACCCACTTGGTGAAATAGTCTATCGCCACCACCAAGAACCTCTTCCTCCCCGCTGCCTCAGGGAATGGCCCTGTGATGTCGCAATCTTATGCTGGTCATTCGTTTTGTAAGGAGCCCCGGCACCTTGGTCAGCCAATAGTATCCAAGTCGAGCTGCCCACAGTGCAATTGTTCCTTGTGCCTGATGGTTGCCACAACTCCCTGCATGTATATCTATGAGGACTGCGTCTGCCAACTCAGGTTCTGCACACCTAAGCCACGACTCTGTGTAACCCCTTTGTATGATAGACCACTTTTCAAAGCGTACTGCAGAGCTTTTCTCCTGACTGTTCTCGCTTCTTTTTCGTCTGCTGGTAGCATTTCATGCACTAGATTCGGATGGGTGTTTTCCAGTTAGCTGCCACACTCGGTATTGCTTCCACCCATTCTACATTAGTTGACTTGCTTGCTATATTTTCCACCAATACAGACTTAGTCAAGTGCACGTGAACTGAAGGTGCCAGTTTGCTCAGCGCACCCTCTCTTGTGTTCTATGATCTTGGGACCCTGGTGATATAAAACTCATCGAACTTAGATGCCAGGCTTCTGACCTTGTCTATGTACTTCATCATTGCTGATTCCTTGGAAACGTATTGCCTGTTGTATTGGTTTGCCATCAGCATCGAGTCTCCATGTGCAGGCAGTTTTCTTGCTCCAAGCTTTCTGGCTATCTCCATGCCCACGATCAGTGCTTCATATTCTGCTTCATTGTTTGAGGCTGGGGAACTTGAAACATAGAGCGTAAGTTGCCTCTACGCTTCCCGGATCCGATATCACCAGTTTTACAACGACTTCTTCTACTCCGGATGATCCTTCCACGTATAATTTCAAGACATCCGGGCCTGTCAGCCCATCTTGGCATACGACCTGGGCAGGGCTCTTTGCTTCTTCCACTGCTTGTATCTTTCCTTCCTTGGGCATTTCCGCTAGGAAGTCTTCCATTGTTTGCCCTTTCATTGCTCTTCTCGGGGCGTATTCAATGGTGTGCTCTCCTAGCTCCACTGCTCTCTTCACCAATCTCCCTGAAGCCTCTGGCATAGTTAGTATCACTTTCAGTGGCTGATTGGTCAACACTATCATAGGGTGCACCTGTAAGTACTTCCTTAGCCTCCTTGTCGAGTGAATCAAAGCCAAGTCAAGCTTCTCCTGACTCGAGTATCCCATTTTTAGGCCTTGTAGAGCCCGTCTCACAAAGTATATAAGCTCTTGCACCTTGTTTTCGTCCCTAACCAGTGCACCGCTGATTTCTTCCTCTCTTGTTGCTACGTACAAGTATAAGGTTTCTCCCATCTTTTTGCTGGTTAGGGTTGGAAGATCCTTCAAGTGGGCCTTGAGATCCTCAAATGATTTCTCTTCCAGTTATCCCCTTTGTACACTCTCCTTTTTGTCCACACATCCTTTAAGTGTTTTTAAAAAGGAAGTGCTCTCTCTGCTGTTCGTAATAAGAAATGGTTCTTAGCTGCCAGCTTCTCGTTCAAGCTCTGAACCTCCTTTGACTATGCCTGGTGATTTCATCTCTAAAAGTGCTTTCACATTCTTGGGCTTTTCCACGTAACCCTTCATTCAACACCATGTGCCCTAAGAATTTCCCTGTCCCACTCTGAATTGACATTTGGCTGGGTTCAGCTTCATCCCTATCTCCATGAATCGCACCAGGGTCTCCCTGGTATCCTCCACAAAGGTTTCATACCGATTTATCTTTATCACCATGTCATTCATGTACACCTCTAGGTTTTGCCCGATCTATAATAACGCAGTCTCCTCTCTCGATTATAAACGCAGTTCTTTCTACATCACTCTCCATCATGGAGATTTGGTAATATCACTTATATGCATCATGAAAGCATTTAATTGGGTAATTGGTGAGATCGTCTACATTTTGGTCAATGACTGACAATGGGTAGCAATCCTTGGGGGCATACCTTTTTAGATCTATGTAATCCACACAAATCCTCTAGTTGTCTTCTGGTTTATTCACCAACACAGGGTTGTCCAACCACATTATGTAGGGGATTTCTTGAAAAATCATGGCCATAAACAACTGGTTCACCTCCATGTTAACCACATTGTTCCTTTCCCTATAGAGCATCCTCCAGTTCTGTTTCACAAGCTCGTGGGCCAGGTCTACCTTCAGTTTGTGACATCCAACTTCTTTTAGGACTCATGTCATGTCTTTCTGCTTTCGGGAAAATCTCACCTTTTCCCCTTTAACACCTTCACTAGTTCATCTCTTACTGTAAATGGGAGAGATCCCACCTGCACTGACTGTCCCCACTCAGTTGTACTGTTTGCAATCCTGCGCCTAGTTTTAACAGGTCATCTTTGACTGTGATCGTTCTGACAAGCCTGGATTTACTGACTTACGTCTTCTGGCTCGTGCTTCTGTCTTCTCGCAAGCGCTTGCGGAGAGCAATTATGTGGCACTATCTTTCCTTTTTCTGATCTCCTCTGACTGTGGCTATTCCTTCTTTGATTGGGAATTTCAAGAGCAGGTGCATGGTAGAAATTATCCCTTTCAACAATGCTAGGGCCAGTCTGCCCAGAATCAGGTTGTACGGGTTGTTCGCCTTCACAACTATGAACTCCATGTCCATAGTCTTGCTCCTATCTCCTTCTCCCACCACCACAAGGATGAGTATGGTTACTTCAGGCCATACTATCATGTTTTCAAAGTCCACCAACGGCGTGTCTGTTGGTTTCAATTTTCTCCTCATATTCTCATCCAACTTTTCAAAATAGTGCTAGTGCATGATTTTTACAGAGCTTCCACTGTCTAAGTACGCCTAATGAATCCTCTTGTCTATCACCCTGACCCTTATCACCACCGTATCACCACCATCCAGTCTGTCTAGTATCGGGTCATCAACGTCAAACATTATTGCCTAGTTTACGCCTAGCTTCCTATATACCGGTGTTGGTTGCGGTGTCAGCCTACATCGCGCCTTCCACTGAGATTTGGTCATTCCTCTGGTTCTCCCACCTTTGATGGCGTATATGTCTGCCACCGTCATCATTTTACTGTCCTTCAAGGGGTTGTTCTCCCTCTTTCTTGTACCCCATTCTTCTCCGGCCTCAGCTCTAGCGACCTTATTTCGTTTATCATGACTTCACTCCATGTCTAGGCTCCTTGCTCTGCAACGACCATCCTGCTGCTTGCGGAAGCCTCCCTGCTTATTAATGTTCTAGTACGTGGCCTTGTTATGGGCTCTTGCATTCTTCACTAGGTGCGCCAGCTGATCGCTCTGCATGTAGTCTTCTAGGTTGTGTGTTAAGTGGATGCATTCGTTTGTGTCATGATCATAGTAATCATTGTAAATACAGAAATGAGACTTACTTCTCTTGCTAGGGTCTGCTCTCAACTTTGGTGGTACATCCAGTGTACCCTTCCCTGCGTAAAGGGAAAATATTTCTTTGGGTATCTTAATAAGGGGAGTGAAATCTCTCCCCATCCTTTCGATTTTGCTCGACGGATTTTGGGTGTTCACCTTGGCACATCTAGCCTTTCTTGACCTTCCGTCGTAGTGTGCATCCCCTTCCGGTGGCCATGACCACCCTGTGTTTATTTCCTTCTTTTTTCAGCCAGGTCTGCCCTTCTGAAGTTTCCAACTTTCCTCATCAACTCCTAAATTATTTTTCGCGGATCCAAGGTGCATTCCCTCAACAATAGTTCGTGCCTCATGCCATTTATGAATGTGTCTTTGAGGAATAAGCTTCTCTTTTCCTCCACCTAGTTCGTGTCATCGTTGAACCGCTCCCAGTATGGTGACAGTGCTCTGTCAGCTTCTGTCTGACTGCCAGCAGCTCGAACCTTATCTTTTGGAACTTCTTCCTCTGTATGAAGCAAGTTAGGAACTTCTACGTGAGCTGGCAAATTTTTTTTATGGTCTCATCTTCCAAATTCTTGAATCACACCCTGGCTGTTGCTGTCAGGATGGTTGCAAACTCCTTGCACTAGATGGCATGCGATATCGCGAAAGTGGCCATGTTGGTGCATAATGTGTGCAAGTGGTCTTCCAGATCTGCTTCTCCTTTATACTACCCCAAGTTCATTGGTATCTTCAACTTTGGATCAGGCATCAATAGTTGTATCCTCCTGGTGAATGATGACCCTTTACTTTCCTTCCTCGACTCTTACCCCGACTCTCTCAATGGGGTCTTTCCCTTGGCACGCTCTTCCCCTCTCGACTCTTACCTAGACTCTTACGACCCTTTACTTTCCATCCCCACTCGCGGTCTGTTACCTCTCCACCCCTGGCTTGTGCCTTCTTTCTGGAGATATATGTGATTTTCACATTCTTTGTCATTCTCCAGGCTATCTCTGAACCACTCTCTCCTCGGCTGGGTGCCTCGCTGTCACCTTCCTGCTCTTGAAAGAGCTCGGTCGGCTGCATGTTGTATCCCCTTTACTTTGGCTTGTACTTTTCCCTTTTCCCCATCTCCTTCGACATCTTCATCATCTCTTTCTTCAATGCCATGATTGCTTGGAGAATCTCAGAGTTTTTTGCAAGCTTCTCCATTGTGGGAAGCTGGTGTCGCTATCCTGTCGGTGTTAGCATCGGGGTGGACTCCTCCTCAATATGCATCACAACCTCCATGACCACTTGGTTAAACAAGTTTTCTGCTGGTTGTCTTTCCATTTTCTTCGAGCTATACAGATGATAAAATATTATGTGATACCCACAGACAGTGCCAATATTAGTTCCAGAATTTTTTATCCTCCACTCGTTTTTCTCCTCTGGTCCAGTGAGCACCTGGGCCTACAAAACAGATAGACTAAGGTCAGGCAGGCGTAGGGTTGTGCCTGCTTTGATGTTCCAGTCAGCCATGTCTGTCGTGTAGAGCATATTTAGTTGAATAATAAGTTGATCATGATATCTTACCTTGTTTCCTGCTTATTCCCCTTGTTATATGTGTTTTGGTGGCTGATGGGACATGAATTGTCCCATCGTTCCTTGTCCATGTCTTCTGCCCGTTATCGTCTTCCATGAGTCGGGCTCACTCTGTTCACTTATCGTATGGGCTGAGAGATCAGCATTGGGCCGTATTGACCCATACCTTATCAACAACCGTTGCTTCTCTTTTTTGTGTATCACGTGCTCATTATCCTTCTCTATAGTCTCGACATATTATGACTACCAGATCTTGGAATAGTTCATTGATGCCTCAGGAACTGTCTAATTAGATGTTTCTTTTCTCAGTGATCTTTTGTCTCGGAATAAGCATTGTAGTTATTGTTGTTCCTTGAAGGACGCCAATTGGGTTTTAGCTATAAATGCAGAAATGGCAGACCTTCGTCACAAGCACACTTGGGAGTTAAACCCTCACCTTTCTGATGTCAATAGTGTTGGATCCAGATAGGTTTGCCAACTGAAGTATTATTCTGATGACAAAATTGATCGCCATAAGGCTTACTTGGTCACTCATGGTATCCCTCAACTTCCAGGCTTTGATTATGATCACACACGTTATAATTGTAAATGAGTCTATGATTCATGCAGTCCTTTCACTTTCAACCACGCTCGGTGGCCGCTTTATCAATTTAATGTTAAGAATGAATTTCACTTAGGGTATCTCTGTGAACCTCCGAGTTTAATGAATTTTGTATGCATGTAATAACTAGCCTTTAACCAAAAATTCATAGTTTCTCATCCGCTTTCTTCGACTATTTTCGGCTATAACTCCAAACTCGACAATAAATTTTAACATAAAATGAAATGAAATGAGATAAATAAATAAATAATATTAGCAATGACAAAATATTGACATGGTCATAGGATTCTTTGAGAAAGGAGAAATGAATAATAGTACGCCAAATTAGGAAGAAAGCGAGATATACAATTCACACATTTAAAATAACGATAGTAATAAGTCATTAAGAAATAATGAATTGAGTCGTTAATTAAACATCTATATTGTTAGACGTAATATTTGAATTACAATTGAAATTAAAATATTGACAAAATTTGAATTATTAATTAAATACATATATTATTGTTGAAATTCGATAATAAAATCTCATAACATTAGAAGTTACAATTGAAACTAAAATATTGACAAATTTTCACCCGTTTAAAGAGAGAAAACAATACTAATAATGAATAAGGAAAATATATATTATATTATATATACATTATAATTAAAATTAATTATAATCTTTTTAAAAAAACGGTAGAAAAATGGGGTGGGAGGTCAACCCGACCCCAATACACAATAATTAGGGTGGTATGGCTTATGCAGCCTTTGTTTTTGTTGTCTTGGTTGTTTGTGTGCAAAAATTGAAATGGATGGCTAACAAAAAAAAAGGAGAAGGCAAGTCTAGGAGGTCGGCCAAATGAAGTCGGCCGACACATTATATATACGGGGGTTGAGGGATTGATCCCTCAGAATTCCTTCGGAAGAAATCTTTCCCTTTCCCCCTTCTTTCTCAGTTTAAATTAAAGAATATCTAAATAAAATAATAATAAAAAAACTTAAAATTCCAAAAACAAGACAATGAAGTAAAAATCATAATATGTATCTTCACAACTATTTAATAACCAATACAGCGAGATTAGCCCGAGATCTAACCTCAATTCGTGTAGGCGCTAATGGAAGGAGAACAAGATAGAAGACTTACCTTATAAGTTAAAAGTTAGCACTCCTACAAACAGTGCTAAAATCCTAACTTGACGTGTATGTAGAAACTGTGGGGTAAATGTAGGGCTTTGAGAATTACCCATAGACTTAATTGCCCTACCCTTAAGGGGATATGAAGTTATACTTGGCATGGATTGGCTTGCTAAAAAACCATGCCTAGTTGCATTGTCATACGAAGGAAGTTAAGTTGCGTCTGCTGGGGAACCCCCAATTGAAGTAGATGTGAGAAGAAAGAGATCCTCCCCGCTACTAATTGATGGCGTCAAGGCTCAAAAAATTATTCACAAGGGAGAAACTGGAATGTTGGCTTATATCATGAATAAGCCAACAGACCAGTTGAATGGAGAAGAGATAAGTGTAGTGCAGGACTTCCCTGAGGTATTTTCGGAAGAACTTGTAAGTTTTCCTCCGGAAAGGAAAACTTATTTTGCCATTGATTTGGTAACAGGAGCCGCGCCTATCTCTTGAACCCCTTATCGTATGACACTTCTAGAACTCCAAGAGTTGAAAATACAAGGGTATCTCTTCTTGACTTGTTTGTTATTGTTTGTTACATTGTTAAGGGTATCTCTTCTAGAACCCCCCGACCTTAATGAAGTTTGTACGTATGTAATAGCTAAGCTTAACCAGAAATTCATATTCCCTTATCGGCTTTCTTCGACTATTTTCGACTATAACTCCAAACCCGACAAGAATATTTAACGTAAAATAAAATGAAGGGAGATAAATAAATAAATAATATTAGCGATGATAAAATATTGACTTATGTATAGAATTATTTGAGAAATGAGAAATGAATAATAGTACGCCAAATTAGGAAGAAAGCGAGATATGTCATTCGCACATTCAAAAGAATAATAACAATAAGCCATTTAGATATAATGAATTGAATTGTTAATTAAATATCTATATTATGAGGATTTTTTTAATAAAGTCACGTAATATTTGAATTACAATTGGAAATCAAAACATTGACAATTTTTCATTCATTTAAAGAGAGAAAAGGGTACTAATAATGAATAAGAAAAGTATATATTATATATATTATAATAAAAAATAAAATTAATTTGAAAAATAAAATTAAAAATAAATAAATATATAAATGAATTGTAGAAAAAGAGGGTGGGAGGTTAACCCCACCCCAATGTGTCTTAAGACACAATGATCAGGTATATGGCAATGCAGCCTTTTTCCTATTGGTTGTATATGGCTATGCAGCCATTATGGTTGTTTTAACGTGATGCCTACAGCAATTTGAGGCTTTGAACCGCGTGCCAAATGAGGCAGTCGGCCTAGTAAAGTCGGCCAAGCCCGTAGAATAACCCTATAAATACCATGGGTTTGAGGATTGATTCTTCAGATTTCATTCTGAAGAAATCTTCCCCCCGCTTTTTACAAATAAAATACAGAAAAAATTAGCTGTCTGGATAGGAATGATGGAATTGTGTTAATTTCAAACAACGGAACAACGTTCAATCCGGCGAGTGTTTTCATCGCCCTAGCACGAATTGAATTAAAATGTATGATTGCATACTATTTTATGCCTAGTAATTTTAAATGTGTTAAGAGAATTTTATATAATGTATGAAATGTTACAAATATTATCCTCTCTTCATGTTTATCATTTTGCTTCATACTAATTAAGCACGGTGTGTACTTTATCACACTATGCTTAATTATTATGACACTAAATGGATTGTGTTTGTTTGTTATGATACTATGTATTGATTACATGTGGATGACCGGCTTGTACTTTATCTTTCCGTGTCAAAATTGATTGCTTTTGATTACATGATTACATAACTGTGTTTATCGGGGTCCCCGGCGCCATTGTAGTTTGATCTAAATCGACAGGGAATGGTACTGACCGGACCGTACGATCGATCGGCTACTCGTGTCGTTTCTGGTATGCTAGCATAACCATATGGTACTCATACGAGCTTGTAACTGTACATGTTGAGCATGGTTGACGATAATGGATCCCTGAATATGATAGCCTTCGGGCACTGCTGAAAAGATTCTGCCTTGTATGTCAGTCAGAGTTTCCATATAGGCACTTAACTGCAACTTGGCATTAACCATCCGTATCATTTTACTATGTGGTAGGATTTATGTGGCTATTTGCATTATGTGATCACTAAATTTAACTTGGTAATTATTAGCGATGGAACCTCACTGAGCAAGGAGCTTACCCTAATTTAAATAACCCTAATAGGTGTAGCTAAACAGTTAGAGTGAAGTACACTGGTGCCTTTACTTCTTTTGGGGAAGGATCCTGGGAAAACCTTAACACGTTTTGGTTTAGGTTGTATTATAGTTATGTAAAAAATTTATGTAAAACTGATATTTACCGAATCCT
>JAUOBV010503404.1:0-10035 GCA_032360425.1 Rubia occidens | reverse complement strand
CTATATTTTATTTTCTACTATACTTTTAACTAATATTAATGTGCCCCTACTGAATCTATTTTCTAAATCCGCCAATGTCCAACATACCTCTCTTCACTACTATAGTATGTACTACGAGTTATTCACAGTACGGGGCTACATGTGGTCGATTGATCTAGCCGATCAATATTTTTTTAATAAAATATTATAAATATTAATCAATTACAATGTGTTAGAGAAGATTTTGCCTAGCCAGGATTTTGTAATTTGTGGTACTCCTTTTGTCCAACAAAATCTGCACATTTTTTGTCAACTTTTTCAAGATACATTTGACCATAAATTTCAATTATTATATAAGCATCAATATCACCATGTGGGATATTGTTAGATTCGTGGCATAATTTATTTTTAAATATCAAATTTTAATGAACTGTAAGTCTATATACTGGTGATCAAATATGGCCTAAAAAGGTTGACCAACAGGATTTTAAATTCGGGTAGGACGGAGGGAGAAGTTACTTTAGGGGTAGATGTGGTCAGAAAGGTGGATTTGGTTGTTGGAGTAGATAGGGGGCATCGTCCCCCATATGTATTGTAACTCATATTCGCTTAATGGAATATATGCTTGACTATCATCGACCATGTAATCATTATTTGGGCCATCAATCCTTCATCCTACTTTGGATATTCGCTAATTTAGGCTTTATCATCTGCCATGTGATCGTCATCACTCGGGCTATCATTCATTCATGCACTTTGGTATATTCATTCATCAACTATAGGATATTCATCCAGCCACTAAGGGATATTCAATTATTCAATAGTGGATATTTATCCATAAACTAGGGATATTCATTCATCTACTAGGGGATATTCATTAATACATTATGGGATATTCACAAAATTTTACCACTTAAGACTTCGTCACATTGAATTTGAACATAAACTTTATTAACGATAAAAGATATGTAGCCCTATGGTTTCTCTTGAGATGAAATACTCCATGGGTATCAAATTACACCTTTGCTATGGAACACGAAATCATCATCACGAAGAGAATCAACTCAACAGTTTTATCTTCAATATACCTGGTGAAGGGTGGCTCACATGTATCTTCCAAGGTTGACAACATTTCATCTTCTTGGTACTTGTTTCCTACCATGTCTTCCAGCACGTATCTTCCTCTAGCGCGTGCTTCAATGAATCTATGCGGGCGTTCATAAATGGCTCCAAATTTTCCACCTTACCTTGTTGATACTTTTCGTTCATTCTCATCACAAGATCTCATGGGATGAACTGGGTCTTTACTTGTACGGGCCTTTCCAATTGTCTCAATCGTGGTATTTTTATAATGTCCTTCACTTTAGCTTGGTGCAGCCTAGATTTATCCATTTTCTCATCCTGTAAATATAAGTTTGTCCGGACTTCTTCACCATTCCTTCTTACATCTGGGTAAGCAATCTAAAGATTAGGCAGACCGAATTCATCTGGAATCAAAATTTTCATTCAGTACACCAATATGTATGGTGTTTCTTTAGTGGTTTTCCTCTGGGTTGTTCGATTAGGCCACACTACACTGGGTAATTCATTGACCCACTTTCCTTCCGCACTCACTAACCGAGCCCTTATGTCGTTGACAATCATCCTGTTAGTGACTTCAATTTGGATATTTTCCCGAGGTTGATTGAATGAAGTGAGCTTCTGCTGGATATTAAAGTCTTCACACCATTTTTTGAAGGATTATGGGAAACTTCTTGTCATTTTCTGTGATGATCGTCCTGGAATTGCATATCTGCACAATATATTCGTCCCACAGAAGTCGATGAAACTCGCTTCCTTTAGATGGTCAACATGTTAGTTTCGACTCACTTGGTAAAGTAGTCAATGACCAGGATCATAGATTTTACTCCGTTGACCATTTCCGGGAAAGAGCTAACTAGATCCATCCTTCACTTCTCGAATAGCCATGATCCATTGATAGTCATCATATCTTTCTGGGGAATATGTACAAGTGGGGTGTGTCACTGATATGGCGTACTCTTTTGTATTTTCTTGATAGCATCCTCAAACATATTCGGTGAATAGTACCTTTCCGGGAGTAATTTTTTAGTGACCGATGTTGCTCCCTGGTACCCGCCAGAGATTCATTCATGTATTTCCTTTAGATGCTCCATCCTATTATACCCTACACATTGTAAAGGGGGCATTAGACACCCTTTTTTGTATAAAGTATCATTCACTATTGTATATTTCGGTGCTTTCACATTGATCTTCCTTGCTTTGGCCTTTTCTTCCGGTAATGTACCATCTCTCAAGTACCTCATAAAATTTTGAATTTCGTCAATGGTTATGACACTTTCCTACTCATATCTGCAAAACTGTAATGTCTCCATCTGCAACTGCTTCAGATATTGTAAGCTTAAGTCAGCCGATGCTAATTTGCTCAGGGCATTGACCTTATGGTTTTCTTCTCTAGGTACTTCTCCAAGTATCAATGAAGGTTCCTTTCCCTATCCTCATACTCGTCCCTGACTTGTTGAACCCCTATTGTGAATCTCTAAATATTTCTAAGTGCTCCATTGCCATATCTTTAGCCAGCCAAGGGGTTGTGATCGAAGCCTCATACTCGGCCTTATTTTTGGAAATTTTGAATTCAAAATGCAAAGCGTAAGGTAGAATCTTGTTCCTCTAGGATGGTGAGAAGTACCCCATCTACACTTCCTATTAAATGGGACGAACCGTCTACATTTAACTTCCATTTTTTCCTTCTCCAAAGGGTTCAACCAGGATACCCTTCTAAGTTTTCACTAAAAATTAAGCTAGGTCATGAACCTTGATATCCATTCTTCGAATGAACTAAATATCATGTTCACTGACATCAATAGCCCATTTCATCTTAAGACAAAAAGATTCGGGTTTAAGAACAACCTGGCAGATATGATGGTTGGTCTACTAACAATTGTGTGATCTTAGAAATAGGGCCTTAGTGATTTAGCCACATGCACAGGGTGAAAATTAATGGTTCCAAAGCTTTGTAGTATGTCTCTGGTCATTGGAAAACCATGCAAGCGAAGTGAATAGGGTGCAGCTACCGATATTTCTTCTTAATTAAGACTGCACTGATCACCTTAGTGGATGACAATATATAGAATTGAACACTCTTCCTTTCTCGAGTTTCACCAAGGTTGATAGAGTATGGAGGATTCGCTTTAGCTGTTGAAAAGACTCCTCACTTACCATTGAACATACGTACTTCTTCAGCTCCAAAAGTATCTAAAAGAAAGGAAGATAATTCTCGACTCCCTTTGACAAGAATCTGCTCAACGATGCCCATGAATATATGAGACATTGAATATATTTGGTTGTCTTAGGACACTGCATCTTTAGAGTAGCATATAATTTATCTGGTTTGACGTGGATCTCTTTGTTTGATACCATGAAACTAGGGAACTTTCCAGCTCTCACGCTGATTGTACCCTTGAACAGGTTGAGCTTTAGATTCGTGCCCAGAGTGGATCGAAAGTTTCCTTCAGGTGAAAAAAATAATCCTTGGAACTCTTTCTTTAAAGAGCCTATCATTTACATAAATCTCGACGTTCCTGCCAACTTAATCTTTGAAAAACTTGTCTACCGAATGTTGTCAAGAAGTCCATGCATTTTTCAGACCAAAGAGCATTTTCTTGTAACAAAATGTACCTGCATCTATGATGAATGTGGTTTTCTCCTTATATTCTCCAGTTATAAGCACTTGGTGATATCTTTTGTGTGCATAAAAGAATGACAACACCTATCAAGTAATTGCTTCGACAAGTTGATCGATCGACGGTAAGAGGTTAACTATCTTTGGGACAAGATTTGTTCAGGTCAGTGAAGTCAATGCACATTATTCATCCCCCACTGTGCTTCATCAGTATTATCAGACTTACCAACTATTCCGGGCAAAGAACTTCGTCAATTACATAATCCTTCAATAGTTTCGACACCTCCTCCTTGATACAGCTACTCTTTCCAGGGTAAAAAAATACTCTTTTACTTGATCGGCTTAAGCATGGGGTCAACGATGTGGTTGTGTACGACTAAACGCATAAGGATCCCTGTCAAGTACCACACATGCAAAGTAAAGAAATCTACCTAATCATCAAGTAACATTTGGAGCTTCCATTTCATCCAGGGGCATAGAATTACTAATGTCTACAGTCTCGAACGACCTGATTAGTATTTCTTCAACGGGTACAACCGATGGGTCTTCTCCTTGTATCGTGCTGACTCCCTTCATCCTATTAAGATCTTTCCAAATTGTCATCATGAAACTATAGGCCATTTGCAGTTTGGAATTTAATCACCAAGTGATATGATGACCTGATGGATTATCCTAATAATCTAAGGTTAGCCGATGATCACTTTGAAAGGCAAAGGGTTATCCATGACAGAAAAGTTTTAGAAATTTTGTCTTATTTTTCTCATTGTTTCTAATCATCTTTGATAAATGATAATGTCAATTGTAAACTCTTATTTTCTAGTGAACCTAGGTGGGGGTGATGTATACTTCTGCAATTTCACCCTGGCGAGCTATAACAGGATAAAGTAACTAGAAAACCTTACTTATACTCCACTCGCATTATTAATGAAGACCCTCTTAACGAAGGAATTTCTGATTTTTGCCAAAATTACCATGAGGACAGATTGTGGGGTGTGGTTTGGCACTAGATCAGTATCCAAAAAGGTGAGGTGCTTATTCCCGGGCTTTGCTAAAGGTCTATACCGGGTCCAATTATTGATTGTAGTGTTGGATATTCTATCTCCAATGATTCCATTGATCACATTCACCACTTTGTTGTTCGTTGGAGATTGTGACTGATCTTTTTTCAGGTGGTACATCATTATGGTGATGGCTCAGATTTTCCCTTTTTTCCTGTTTGTTCAACCCCTACCTATTTTCTCTCCTTGTTGGTTGTTAAAGCATGTACAGTGGGGGTCTCAATTGGGTCTCAATTAAAAATTGACACAGAACCGAGAAAATAAATTCCACAGTGAGGGTCTCAGTTGGGTATCAAAAAATTGAGACCCTGGCCATAGGCCATTTATCTGAGACCAGCCCCATTTGCTTTCCGTCAGAATGGGCATGTGCGCCCCCTGCATTTCCTTTGTCTTTCCATTTTCTTTCCCGCTTTCCATTTGTCTTTCCTCTGCTTTCCATTTTCTTTCCATTTTATTTCCTCCATTTTCTTCCTCTATTTTCTTTCCCTACATTTCATTTTCTTTAAAATTTTGAATTTATTTTCAAATTGAAATTAAATTTTGGTTCTTTTCAAAAATCTAAATTACATTCTTTAAAAATATATAGGTGTATAATTGAAAATAATTTCACATTCTTTAAATTACATTCTAAATTGAAATTACATTCTTTAAAATTTGAAATTATTTTTGAAAATTAAATTTGAAAAAACAAAATTCAATTAAAAAATTATAGGTGTATTATTAAATTTCACATTTTAATTTATTTTGTTAGTTAAATTATTTTGAATTAAATATTATAGGTAAAAATAATGAGTAGGATAGAGAGAATCAATTGGGGTTCATGGAGTTGTCTCAAAGTGGTCTCAACCGCTGTGGAGAAAAAAAATGGAGTGATTTAGTTGTTGTCTCAATTGCTGAGGTGGAAGAGAGGTTGATTATTAAATTAACTGAGACCACAAGAAGTGTTTTAGAGGAGTCTCACCATTGTACATGATTTTATTACAACCTTGCCCATGAATTTGGTTCTAGGCTGGCCCTTTTTCTTTTGGTTGATTCTCTCTCTTCGGCGGAAGAGAGTGAATATACATTTAAAGTGTTTCAATAATGAAAAATATTACCTTATAAATTATGAAAAAGGATATATTTTGGGTCAAATATGCATAAGTGTCAAAGTGAGCCATCAGTGTGGGGTCTAAAATCAAAAGTTCATTTTGACAGTGTCAATTGAAATTGTATCCACGTCAAACTGAAGGTTTCCAATGAAATTATTTTGGTTTAAAACTCTATCTGTCTTATGTGGCAATATATGTTCATTTTAGAGGTATCAATTCAGGTTATCGTGTTGGGTTCGTGTCGGGTTGGAAACGTGACGTGTTGAAACAGGTTAGGTTAAAACGTGTTGATTTAATTTTTGTGTCGGGTCGGGTTGGGGTACTATCGTGTCGGGTTGAAAATGTGTTAATATTTTCCTTGGGTTGTGTCGGGTTGAGTTAATATCGGGTTGGTTTACTATCGTGTAATTTTTATACTCGGGTTAGGTCGGGTTGGGTCAGAATATTGTCGGGTTGGATCAGGTTACTATCGTGTCATTTTTTGTATTGAAGTTGTTTCCAGATCTAATCATGTTAGTTATTTTTTATAATGTTTCATATTGGATTCGAATATATTTTTGATTGGTTCATTTTCGATTGAGTTATTATGCTACCCGATTAAATTTGGGTTGGTTTAGGTTATGTTTCAATAATATTATTGTTACAACTACACTATTATCAGGTTCTATTTCGTTGTAACTTGTAACTTCTAGTTATACATTGCTGGAAAATGGGTATATAGGCACGGTATGTCATTATTGGGAGAGTAATATCGGTGCAGGAATTTCATAGGCACAGATAATGTGGTAAATGAAACAAAATACTAGTTTGTCTAAGTTTAATTCAACACCGGTTCATTGAATACCAATGCTAGATACCGGTGCCTGTCAAGAAAAATGTATGAATTTAATATTTTCAGCACCAATTTTGGCTGAATGACATATACCGGTCCTATTACACGTGCTTATGACCGGAATAGTAATTTTTACAGTTAAAATTGCGGTGGAAAAATATATAGCACCTATACCGGTGCTAGGATTGTATTTAATTTAAAATTTTAAAAAATAATTTCAAAATCTCAAAACAGCCCCACGAAGCTACATTATAATTGTATATGCATCGATATGTTGATGAATGGCACTGGTAGCCATATCAGTGCTCGATACATAGAAAAATTCCCAACATTTACAAGCTAGAATGAGAAAAAAGTTTTGAAAAATAGGCTTACAATATGAGTTACTCTAGAACATGTAATAGCACTTTCCAACAATTTACAAAAAAATTAATTTAATTTTTTTTATTTAGGCAACAATAACAAAAATCATGGATTTTGTAACAATGGATAATGGGGTAACACATTTTTTTATCACATTGTAATTTTTCAAAACTATAGAAGTATTCAATGTTTACTTTCGATACCCTTCTGTTCACCCATACAAGCCCAAATTTCAAAGTCGCAATTGTATATTATTGAATTTCATTTTGGTGTCACCGATTTCATGATTCGACAACTCCAACTTTATTTGGAGAAACCTACGTGCAAAAAGTAAAAAACTTTACTCGTAACTTCAAATTGAAATTCGCTCGAAAGTGATGCTATCCTATACACCCCATTGTATTTTCCAAATACGTAATAAAATATTTATCAACAATCGAGCATAAGAACATATCCGTAATCATTTTCGATTTCCCTTTCTTACTTTTAAGTAATCAATTTTAAATTACTCTAGAACACGTATTAGGGCTTTTCAACATTTCACTGAAAAATGTATTTATTCAGTATTTCTATATTTAGGCAATAATAACAAAAATAATGTATTTTGGAGTAACGGATAATGGGGTAAAACAACTTTAGGCCACAATGTAATTTTTCAAGATCTTGTAGAAGTATTCAATGTTGACTTTCAAGGACCTTATGTTCACCCATACATTCCCAAATCGCAAACACGTAGTTGTACATTAATGAATTGCATTTTGATATCGCTAATTTTGTGATTTAACAATTCCAACTTTCTTGGAGGGACTTATGTGCAAAAAGTAAAAAAATTACTTATGCACCCCTATTGTATGTTTCAAGTCCGTAATGGAATATTTATCAACAATTAGGCACAAGAACATATCCGTAATCCTCTTCGATTTCCCTTTCTTACTTCTAAGTAATCAACTCTAAGTTACTCTAGAACATGTACTAGTGCTTTCCAACATTTCACCAAAAAAAACATTTGTTTTCTATTTCTATATTTATGCATGAATAACAAAAATTGTGTATTTTGGAGAGAAGGATAATGTCATAACATTTTGTTGGCCCATAATATAATTTTCCATAAATATGTTAGAGGCATTTTTATGCCTACTATCTTAGTTGAATAGCAGTGTGAGTATTCATTAAATTCAATTCACTTTTTAAAATACTTCAGTGCATTTTTGTGTTGTAATAAATATTTAAAATTTAAAATTATAATTGTAATTAAATAAAATTATTTGAAAATATTGTTTGGATTAAATTAAAAAATAAAAATAATATTGAAATATAAAGTAATACTGTATAAGAATGTATAAGTAAACATAATATTAAGAAAGTAAAGTTAAAATTAAAAATAATATTATGAAAATAACATTTGAATAAAAATAATATTAGAGTAAAATTTGATGATAACCCCATTTAATTATTATTTAATTTGTAAATAACAAAAATAAATAATTATTTATGTAGAAAATATTAGAATTTTTGTTAGGAATTTGTTCTTTATGTTATGACATTTGATTATACATAACTGAATATGTAATTTATGGAAATATAATTTTTAAGTAAATAGAATAATTTTTAAGTAAATAAAATAAAATAAAATTATAAAAATACCTCATAAGACATGGTCAATGACCACCCAAATTGTAGAATAATGTTGTCAACATTTTTTACCACCAACTGAAATTTATAACCAATTTTATAGAAATTTTTGCTTCAAAATTCACAATAAATTATATTAATTAGAGGAAGGTGGGAGTTGTGGAAGGAGAACCGAAAAACAAATAAACTTGGGGAGGGTGAACTCAAGTTGGGAGCAGATTAAGAACCCAGCAGGAATGGAACTCAAAAATGGAAAGGGAACCAGACGGGGGAACCGAGGACGTAACCGAAATGCGAATCGGGTGCCCAAACCAAACGAACAACGGAATGCGAACCCGAGGAGCGAACCAGGAATGCAAACCGGGAGGCAAACTGAAAGCGGACCCGAATTGCGAACCCAATGGCCGATCTGAACCGGAGCGCAGAATGCAAACCGGGAAAGCGAACCACATGCCAAAACAGAATGGAGACCAGAAATGTGAGCGGAGGGAAATTTTCCGATGCGAACCGGAAATGCGAGCGGAAAAGGGAGGCGACCGGAAGCGGGCGGAGGGAGGTGATCGGATGCGAGCGGAGGGAAGCTTTCCGACATGAATATGAAAGGCGACCGGAAAAGGGAGCCGACCGGCCACAATCGAAAATGCGACCGGAGGGAGGAGATGACAACCTTGCCGGGGGAGGAGAATCGGCGACGCTGAGGAGAATCGGTATGCCAATTCCCGCCGGGCATGGAGCAGCAATTTGGCCTTCGGCGGAGGCAGAAAATATCAGAAGAGGAGAGACTGGCGAGGCGGCGGAGAAGGGCGAGGTTCTCCAGCGACATCGACCGGCGATGGTGATCGGAGGAGATTTGGGCGACCAACTAAAAAATCAATCTCTGGCGATGTCGACCGGCGCCGGCCACCACGGGCCAACCACCACCACCTTATATTAATATTACGATAATTAACTAAAACAAAAAATAATTTAAATAAAAATTAATTTACAATAATTGAGCATAATTATTAATATAAAAACTATCAATTTAAATATAAGTATAAATACAAAAGGTAATACAACATACAAGGAGTAAACAAGTAAAATACAGGGCGTGGAATAACCATCCCTTTATAAATGGAAAGGAGAGTTGAGCGATCATATCAGTGTCTTCTCTTCACTAGCTAAATCGTAGAGAAGGCATGCAGAGTATCTATTTTCATTTCTTTATGCAGAACCCCTTAGAAACAACAGGGTCAGCATACTATACTCAATATCAATAATAAACATTAGAAAAAAATAAATAAATCTTAGTTATACAGCGGCCGCCTTGAGAGTGAGAAAATCCGAAATCTTATTGGTGTAAAAATCTGGCTGTATAGAATTCTTCGGATCTTGAAGCAC
>JAUOBV010503295.1:0-10035 GCA_032360425.1 Rubia occidens | reverse complement strand
ATGATGTGTGGCTAGGATGAAAACCCGAAAGGGCTCCTAGGCAAAATGAGAGAAAGAGAGAAAAAGAAAATTTTGTTAAAAATCTACTCATTTTCCGGCGATGGAGTCATAAGGTAGCGGTTGACATATGGATGGTTCGGGTAGCCTAACATCATAGGACTTCTTGGGATGGGAAAATTAGTGGGGGAAAACTAAGTAGGGTTATAAATTCTCTATTCTTTGTGTATTTCGTTTTGGTTGATATATTGGTATGAAGTGAAGTATGTGATTGAACTTCTTATATAGTTTGAACTTTATTTTATGCCATTGGATATTGGGATTATCAATTCGGGATTTTGAAATGTTTTTGTGGGTAGTAATGAATTTATAGGTGGTAGGTTTGGTTAGATTTAGGAATAGGGGTTGTGTGAAGAAAAATTCTCATTTGATCTTTGATTTTGGTTCTTTCTCTCATTTTTATTGCTACTATGGTTTCTACCGTTGGCCCTCCTAAGGCAGAATCGTATTGTGATACCACCAACCCTGAATTTTGGGCGCCTCTTAGTATCATTGAGGTCATTTTCACTGTCTAGCAGATTATTTTTCACGACATCCCTGATAATATTCTGCTACCCGGTGTCGGCCAAACATTGTTGGACGTGCCACAGGCATGGTTTTCGCCTATCTCGAGACTCTCGAGCATTTATGTCTCTGATTCCCCCTTTCTCCTTTATTTTAGGTCATTTTTGCCTTTTATGAATTAGGGTTGAGTGACCATGACCTTCCTCCCAATTTCGTTCGCATTATTCTGGGCTTTGAGGTCTTATACCGCCTGCTCCGTGTCGAACCCTCTGTTACTCTGTTTCGTGTTTTTGGCCATTTAGCTAGGATGCTCCATGATTGGATTTTCTGAAGTTCTGGTAGGATGGGGTCAAACTTATAACCGATCTTCCCACTCGTGTAGAGTGGAAACGGAGGTTAATTTTGGTGGATGAGGATCTTGTCCCGGGCCTGGACGAGGTTGAGAGGATCTTTATCCCTCCAATCTAGAAACGGGACGGGGGGTCTTGCCCTACCACCATTGATACGTTTGACCTGTAGCCTTTCATCTATCATCTTAAGGTCATGAGTGTTAGGTGTGACCACATCCTGCGAGATTCTACCCTTTGTATCGTTGGCCTGCTGTATTTTTCTTGCGACATTTCTTTCGGCGAGGGTCTCACCTATCTAAGTGGTATAGGTTCATTGTGTCCTTTCCACTATTTAGCTGGGATGCTGATTCTACTTTCATGTACATATTTATAACTTGTTTTCATTCTTTCCTTCTTGAAGATGTCTGTAGCTGCTTTTCTTAGCGACCTGTCCAGGCTTCCTCACCGGGCCGGGAGAAACCATCCAACCTCCCAAATAGATAATGTAGCTGGGTTTGTGGACCAAAAGGTTGAGGCAATCGACATCTCAGATACTAAGATAAAAAAGGATGAGCCTACCCAGAAGAGGGTTCGTCATCGGTTAAGGAGAAAAGCTGATGAGAGTGGAGCGGGTGCCAGCCTGCATCCTTGTATTTTGATTTCTGATGAAGTTCCTAAGATGCTAGCCTCTAGTCAGCAGGAGCTTGCTTTGTCCACTCGTCCTGTCTCAAAAATTCCCTTATCACCTCATATACGCCCGATTCATTTTCCCGGGGTTCTGCACCGGGTTTTTTGAGTGGTACCTCGCTCCGACAGAGCTCATTCCTCGAGTCTTGCCTATTCCTTATTTCAACTCCTGGCTGCATGAGCGCTCTCTGAACATTGTCGGTACCAACTCTCTTGTTAAGAGGTCAGCCGTAGCCGTCCATGAGATGCGTTTTGTTTAGTTTTTTACTTTCCTTTTTCTTACTTACTTTGTTTTCTTTTTACAGCTTATCTGTTCTTCCATGGCCATGCAGGAAGAAAATGACAACTTGCAGGTGGAAATGGGCGAGATGAAGAGTGGCCTGGCCTCCTTGCAGGTGGAAGCTCAAACACGTGCCACGGAGTTAGAGCAGGACATGGAGCTGAGGAAGGAAGTCACTGGCTCTCTACAAATCTCTCTGACCCGTGCTGAAGCTAGAGTTTCCAATGTGAAAGCTTTCCAGAACTGGGTCTTCACTCGCAGCTTCCTGAGATTTTACTCCAATGTGGTGCAGAGTAATAAGGCATCTGAGCTACTAAGCGGCGCGATGATAGGGGCCATTGATCCCTACTCCCGTACTGAAGATGAGAAGCAGCTGGGGGTTGGCCTCGGTGATGCTTTTATTCCTTTTCGGGAATACAGTTTCACTGGGTACTTCTCTCAACTGCACCCGGGATGTCATTGGATGAACTTGACAATTGGGCTCCCGACGACATTTCCCTTGAAGCTGATGCACATTCTGCCAACGGGACTCATGAACATGTCAAAAATGCAGGAGTCCCAGCCAAGGAGGTCGCTCAAGCTGCTGGTAGCGCTGAGAGGGTCGACAAAGCCGAGGGGGATATTGCCGTGGCCATTGAGGAGGTCCATAACGAGAATGCTGTGAAGAAGCTCCGATGAAACAATATTACTTTTTTTTAGTATTTTTCTGGAATGTTTATTTTTTCCTTTATTTGTAATCGTTTACTCTGCTTATGTATCAGTTCATATTAATTAACTTTGTTATAAAGTTTTGCCTTAAACTTATTTCTGTACTTTTAAGAACCGGCTTGCGCTGGCTGTTGGTGCCAGAGTTGCAGCTTTATCCTAGATCAGGTTCATTTACCTCCGACACTATTTGTGGCCGGAGGTTCATTTCCCTTTGCCTTTTCGAGATCCGTCTTGCACTGGATGTTGGGGCCAGCGCTAGAGCTTTAGCCTGGATTAGGCTTTATTTTTCTCCGGAACTGGTTGTAGCGGGAGGTTCATTTCCAATTGTCCTTTTAATATCCAGCCTGTAATTGCTTTGGTTGTTGGGGCAAGCACTGCAAGTTTACCCTGGATTTGGCTTCGTTTTTCTTCGACACTGGTGTGGCCGGAGGTTCATTTTACTTTGCCCTTTTGAGATCCTGCCTGCAATTAAGCTGTTGGGGCCAGCGGTGCAACTTTAGCCTGGTTCAGGCTTCATTTTTCTCCAGCAATGGTTGTGGCCGTAGCTTCATTTTCCTTTACCCTTTGGGATCAGGCTTGCAATTGCGGTGGCTGTTGGGGTCAGCGCTGCAATTTTAGCTTGGACTAGGCTTCATTTTTCTGCAGCACTCGTTGTGGTCGGAGGTTCATTTTCCCTTGACCTTTTGAGATCCATCCTGCAATTATGCTGGATGTTAGGGCCAGCGCTGCAAATTTAGCCTAGATTAGGCTTCATTTTTCTCTGGCACTGGTTGTAGCCGGAGGTTCATTTTCCTTTGCCCTTTTGAGATTCGGCCTGCAATTGCGCTGACTGTTGGGCCCAGCGATACAACATTAGCTTAGATTAAGCTTCATTTTCTCTGGAACTATTTGCTGCCGGAGATTCATTTTCCTTTGCCCTGTAATTTTCATTCCTAAATAAACAGGAGATATACAAAAAAGAAATGGCCATAAGTCAGAACTTTCTCCGGATCATACCCTTTTATGGGTTTTCAAGAGGTTTGATCCTTTCAGGAACCCCGCATCGCCTGCCGATCCTATCAACCTGTGTGACAGTAGGTAGTATGCATACATAAATCTACTATCACTTAAGCATAGTACCTTCTCAGGTTAGCTATATTCTAGGTCCGGGGGATTGGCCTTCCGTCCCTCGTCTCCAGTTTGTATGCTCCCTTTCCCAATGCCTCGGTCACCTTGTATGGGCCCCCTCATTCTGTGTCTAGCTTTTTATGACCCTGAGCTCGACTTGCTTCATTCTTTCTTCGTGCTAAGTCCCCCACTTTTAAGGATCTTACCCGCAACTTACTATTATAATGCTACAATCCAGGACTTGCATGCCGCTTCTTTCAATGCCACTTTCTACCTTATCTAGCTTGTCCAAGATTTCCCAGACAGCTTCTTCATTCTATTCTTGACTCATTGGTTCATCTACTCTATTTTTGGGCACCGCTATATCTGGAAGAATGATCGCCTCGGCCCCAAAACACAGCATGTACAGCTATTCCCCTGTGGTGGTCCTTGGCGTTGTCTTGTATGCCCATATAACACTCACTAATTCTTCTTCCCATTCTCCTTTGGCTTGTCCTATCATCATTTTTAGTCCCCAAACTATTGTCATGTTTGTCACCTCTGTTTACCTGTTTGCCTACAAGTGAGCTACAGGGGTGAACTGTTGCCTTATGTTCAAACCCGCACACAACGACTTGAAAGGTTCATGGGAAAATTGCTTTCCGTTTTTTCTCACTATCACTTGTGGGATGCCAAACCTGCACACTATGATCTTCTATGCAAAGGTTGTGATTATTTTACCTGTTATGCTTGCTGCAACTTTTGCTTCCACCCATTTTGTGAAGTAGTCTATCGCTACCAACATGAACCTCTTTCTTCCAACTACCTCTGGAAACGGGCCTGCAATGTCAATCCCCCATTTTGCGAAAGACTAGGGTGATCTTATACCAGTCATTCGCTCTGCTAGAAGCCTCTACACCTCTGCGTGTTCTTGACACCTGCGACATTCTTTGGCCATTTTTAGCGAATAAACTCTCATGGTTGGAAAGTAGTTTCCTGCCCTTACTGTTTGCAGCGCCATCTTCCTTGCTCCTTAATGTCTGCCACAACTTCCTACATGAATCTCCCTGAGGATGGTTTCTTCCAGCTCGGGTCTTACACATCTGAGCCATGGTTCACTGTAACCTTTCTTGTACAACATGCCGCTCCTTACAACGCACTATAGAGCACTTCCTTTTATTTTCCTTACCGACAGTTCCTCATATTCCAGGTAATTGTGAATAGGTGTGATTCAGTAGGACATAGACTCCTGTATCACCACTACTTATCTTGCATCCGTTGACTTGTATGCCAACTCCTGTACCACTATAGTTTTGGTTAAGTGCGCAGGAGTTTTGGAGGCTAGCTTGCTCAACGCGTCTGCTCTCGTGTTCTGCGACCTTAAGACCTTGGTGATGTCAAACTCTTCAAACTCAGCCGCCAAGCTTCTGACCTTATCTCTGTATTTCATCATTGCTGATTCTTTGGTTGCATACTGCCCATTATATTGGTTAGCTACCAGCATTGAGTCCTCGTAAGCCTACAGTTTCTTGCTTCCTGGCTATCATCATGACTGCGGTTAATGCCTCATATTCTGCTTCATTGTTGGATGCTGGGAACTTGAAGCGTAGGGCGTAGGTTGACTCCACACCTTCCGGGTCTGATATTACTAGGCCCGCTCTTGCTCTCTCTACTCTGGAGGTCCTGTCTACATACAACTTCCACACGTCTGTATCTGCCCTCTCGTCTTGGCCTGCAGGCTGTGATTTGTTTTCCACTGCTTCTTTTATTTTTTTTCTCCTTCGGCATCTCCGCTAGAAAATCTGCCATTATCTGCCCCTTTGTCGACTTTCTCGGGCATATTCGATGGCATGTTCTCCCAGCTCAACCGCCAACTTCATCAATCTCCCCGAGCTTTTTGATTTGTTCAATATTGCTTTGAGTACCTGATTCGTGAGAACCACCATATGGTGCGCTTAGAAATACTGTTTTAACCTTCTTACTACGTGGACCAGAGCTAATGCCAAGTTCTCCTGATTCGTGTATCTTGGTTGTGAACCTTACAGGGCTCGAATTACAAAGTACACTGGTCACTGAACTTTGTCACTTGCTGCCACATACAAATATAGGGTTTCTCCCCTCCTTGAACTAGCCAGGGTTGAAATGTCCTTCAGGTAGGTCTTTAACTCCTCAAATGCCTTCTCCTGCAGTTCTTCCCTTTGGACCATTACTTTCTTATCCACACACCCCTTAAATGTTTTGAAGAATGGATGCGTTCTTTCAGCCGCTCGTGACATGAAATGATTCATAGCTGCCAACTTCCAATTAGGCTTTGTACCTCCTTCACTGTGTTCGGCGATTTCATTTCCATGATTGCTTTTATCTTTTTGGGGGTTTGCATGCAAACCCTCATTTGACACCATGTTTCCTAGTAAATTCCCTGTTCCCACTCCAAATTGGCACTTGGCTGGGTTCAGCTTCATTCAGGTCTCCCTGAATTGCATCAAGGTCTCCCTGACATCTTCCACGAAAGTCTCGTATTGGCTGCTCTTTATCACCATGTCATCCACATACACCTGTAGGTTTCTTCCAATCTATTTCTGAAAAACTTTATCCACGACCCTTTGATATGTTGCTCCGGTGTTTCTCAAGTCAAAAGGCATAATCCAATATCCCAAAACCCCCTTCTGAAAAGCTTTTTCTACATCACTTTCTAGCTTGGGGATCTGATGATACCCCTTGAATACGTCGAGGAAACATCTAATTGGATAGTTAGTTAGATTAATGATCGGTAACGGGTAGCAGTCCTTCCGGTCAAAATGTTCTCTTTGCAAAGTCCACCAACGGGGTAGTTGTCCATTCTAACTTCCTTCTTGTATTCTCATCCAGCTTTTAGAAGACTTCTGCAGAGCTTCCACCTTTCATATATGCGCGGTGAATCCTCTTATCCATCACTCTGGATGTTATCACCACTGCATCCGCACCTGCCAGCCTGTCCGGTATTGGGTCGCTATCTTCAAATGTTATTGCTTTGTTTGCTCCCACCTTCTTTTCCTTTGGCGTTGGCTGCGGTGTCTGCCTCCAACATGCTTTTCCGTAAGCCTCAGTCATTTCTCCGGTGCTTCCGCCTCTAATGGCATATATATCAGTCACCGTAGCCTCTCCGCCCTCTTCACTGGGAGTATTCTCTCTCTGCCTCTTGCGGTGTTCATCACCTTTCTCAGCCTTGGTCACTTCCTTTCCCTTATCTCGCCTCCGCTCTATCTCGTGGATCATTTCCCTGCCCCGACTACTTTGCTTCCTTCAAAATACTCCGTACTTATTTTTACCTTGGTAGGTGGCCTTGTTATGATCCTTCGCACTTTTTGTCAAATGTGCTAGCTCTCCACTCTGCGTCGTGTCATCAATATTGTGCTTCAAATGAATGCGTTTGTTCGTATCATGGCCAAAATCATCATGATACTCACAAAAGTGGGACTTATTTCTTTCCCCAGGCTCTTTTTTCATCCTGGGCGGTACATCCATGATGCCCTTTCCTTCACACAGGGTAAAAATCTCCTTGAGCATTTTGATCAGTGGGGTGAAAATTCTTTCTGACTTGTTGAACCTGCTTGGCATCTGCTGGGTGGCAGCTCAAGAAGCCCCAACTTTCTTTCTAAGCTCTCCTTATCGGTTCTCCACTGACTGTGGACCTCTTGTGATTCCTTCATCCTTTTGTCAGCCATGTCCGCTCTATCAGTTCATCGATTATCGTCGGCGGATCCAGGGTGAAGTTTCATAACAATAACTAGTGCCTCATACCGTTCACAAGCTTTTCAATAATGATCTGGCTGCTCCTTTCCTCCACTTGGTTTGCCTCTTCATTAAACCTTTCCCAGTACACTGACAGTGTTTTCGCTAGCTTCTGCTTGATGGCAAGCAACTCAGATTTTTTTTAGAACCTTTTCCTCTGCATGAAACGGGTCAAAAACTTCCCCTTCAACTGACCGAAGCTGTTGATCATCCCATCTTCCAGGTTTCTAAACCATACCCAAGCGGCAGCTATCAAGGTGGTTGCTAAACCTTGCACCATATGGCTTGCGGTATCACAAATTCGGCCACGTTAGTGCAAAAAAGTGTGCAAGTGGTCCTCTGGGTTGGCCTCGCCATTATATTTTCCCAAGTTCGTCCGTATTTCCGCTTTGGATTCACCGTGAACAGCTGTATCCACCTGGTGAACGGCAAGCCTCTAGCCTCCCTGCTCGAGCACTCTTCTCTTTTTTTGGGGGTGCTTTTCGCCAAACAAGTTCTTTACCCCTCTGGAGCGGTACATAACCTTCTCTCTACTCGCGGTCTACCATAGTTTCTTCAGCCCAAACTCATTCTTTTCTTCCCGTAGAGGCAATGGTTTTCTTTCTCCTCTCCCTACTCCGAACTGTCTGCAACCCTCTCTCTCCTCTACTGGGTGTTTCAGAGTCACCCTCTTGCTCTAGAAAGAGCTCCGTTAGGTGCACATAATTTCCTTTCCACCGAGGCTGTCTGTCCTCTATTTCTTTCAACCTCTTCATCATTTCCTTCTAGGATGTCATTATCATTTCAAGGATTTCTATTTTTTCTGCAACCTCCTCCGCAGTGCGAATTTGATGTTTCTCCCTCGTCGGTGTCAGCATCGGGGCAGATCCATCCTCTTGTATTGTGTATTTCACTATCACCTTATTATACAGGTTCTCCGATATCCGTGCCTCTATCTTCTCCAGCTATGTGGATACTGAAAGTTGATGTGATCCTACATACAGCGCCAATGTTAATACTAAATTTTGTAATATGTTTAGCGATAATATGCACCATCTTAACATACAAATGAACCTACAGGACAATTAGAAAGAGGTAAGGCAGGAAGGTCCCGGGCCGTGCCTATTTCGACGCTCCATTAGCCATTGTTGCCATGTAGAAACGTATCTAAGTGAATATTGAACTGGTTGGAAAATCTTACCTTGGGTCACACCCTTCTTCTTGTTATATGTGGTTTGGTGGCTAATGGGATTGGAGGTGTCCCATTAGCACCTGTCAAACCCCTTCCTGTCTGACCCCATGCTCCTGGGCTGAAAAACATTGTTCATGTCTCTTTCTTATAATTAGGCCATCAGGCCCATGCGTCATCATATACCAAAAGCCCCCTCTAGCCAAGGAGTGAATCTGTATAGAGCTATTGTAACCATTGTTGAAATGTAGGAAAAGATGAACAATTATGGTAACATGTTATTAAACGTATTTTGGATAAAGTAACAGTGAGATATCATCGGAGTAGGCATTGGCTTCTTGAATAAAAAAAGCACACCTGCACTTTTAAATTGATTCTTTTTTTGGTATTGTTGTTAGTGGGCCAAAAATATAGGGTTCAATATATAAAGGTGGTTAAGAACTTAACCTATCAGTTGTTTACTAGCCATTAGTGGTTAACCATATGATGGAAACTATGCAGAAGCTGTGGTAGTAAAGGGATTGGGTTATTAGTTATTGTAGTTTGTTTTGGTATGTAATCCTTTGTTATCAAAGTTGTAATGATTTTGTTCCATAAAAAAAATTGTTTCTTTATTTATTGGGGGGGGGGGATGTGGGTGTTTTGTTGGATGTATAGTGGGTCGAGGTCCACTTTGTGTCGTGATGATGGATATTTTCCATACATATGTGAAGCCGCAGTCCCCCCTTTTGTGGTAAAAAATGTGTGTTGTGTCTGGTAAGATAAATTGAACGTTTTCTTGTGTGGTGTGGCTAGTGATTTTCTGGGCATGCAAAGCCACAATATTTGATTTATTTTTTAGTTTGAACAAAGGAGGTGGGATGTCCACTTGTGTCACAAGACTGCTGATTTTCCAGGTATGTGCAAAGTCGTTTTATCCTAGCCACCTTTATTTTTGGATTGTTTCTTCGCTTACCGAGTGAATCCGTAGGTGATTTTCCTACTTGTGTAGTTTCCAATAGTTCAAGTGTGTAGTTAAGTGGTTTATGTGTGGGTTGGTAGCGAGTTTTTATTTAGGACATAATTATGTCACGTGGTCTTGTCCTTTCTAACTATTAGGGAAATTATGTGTGACTTTTTCTATTTTTCAAGGCTAGGGTAGTGGGTAAGGTGGTAGTGGGTAAGGTGGTTGAGGGTAATCACGTAGTTGTGAATCTCTAGATGCATTAACTTAGTGTTTTGTTTTATTTCTATGCTCCTATCTTTTATATATAACGTGGCTATTCTAGAGGGTATGCTCATTTGTTTGTGCTAGTTTGGTTTGGCTTTGTATTAGCAGCGTTACTTGTTTTCAGGATGTGCTTATGTTATAGCATGCTAAGGGATAAAATGGTGTGGGACTTTGGGGACGTTTGTTTTTTTGGATGGGAGACCCGACTGGTTTTGTTTTAATCCGGGTTGGGTGG